>JAJOOR010015043.1:0-28894 GCA_036250505.1 Solanum acaule
AGTATATGGGTATTCCCCATCTTTTCAGATTTATTTATGATTTAGCTTACGCATCAGTTTATTATCTTTAGTATGCTCATGATCATGCCAGCAGGGTTAGCTTGGGATCACTTGTGGTCCTAGGTCCCGTGTCCGCGTCTCGGGGGTACCTCGGGGCGTGACATAAAACTTCTCAATTTCAGCCCAACACAAGAACAATATAAATTTCAAGAATACATATCAAGAACATCAACTTTCGAACTCTTTTTAGCACAAATTTACGCTGATGTAACATGTTTGGCACGTGGGTGAACGAACCCAACTTTAGGATTAATTCCTTGGCGAAATCCACAACCAAATCACACGATCTTGGCGAATCTTGAGCTTTTCTTCTCCTTTCTCTTCTTTTCTCTTTTGTCCAAGACCTAGCGTGAAACTTCAACTTTTCTAAACTGACTAAAATCTGATTTTACCCCAATTAACTCCTAAAAACGAATTAGAATAATTAGGTAAGGAAAAGACTAAGTTACCCTTCCAAAATCCGGATTAGACTTTTCTTATTCAGACAGCCCAACTTCCAAAGGGGATAACTCACTCATACTAACTCAGAATCGCGCAAACACATTGGCGTTGGAAAGGTTATTCCAATAGCTTTCCAATAATATGTGCAAATACACATAAATCATCTTGAGATAGGAGCTATGACCGTTTGAAGTTGACCAAAACTCAACTAACATACTTCACAATTTTCCAGACTTTCATATAACTTCCAAAAATGATTCCTTCCCCAACTTTTTCCTCTGTCCTAGTTATTTCAATATGCGAGATGTTACAATATCTCCCCCTTGGGAACATTCATCCTCGAATTAGATCTCTTACTAGGCTAAGGGTGTATTACCAATCGTACATTTCAAACACCCAACAAGCAAAGCAAACACAACTTGCCAATTTATCAATAAAATGCCAAGAAAAGGATTAGTACCTTGATTTGGAACTTCTTCGGATTCGAAGAGATGTGGATATCTCTTCTTCATATCCTCCTCAGCTTCCCAAGTAGCTTCCTCAACAAATTGATTCCTCCAAATGACTTTGACTGATGCTACTTCCTTAGTCCTCAACTTGAGAACTTGGCGATCTAGAATCTGAACAGGAATGTCCTCATAAGATAAGCTATCCTTGATTCCAATATCTTTAGTTGGTATGATCAATAAAGGATCACTTATGCACTTCTTCAACATGGAGACATGAAACACCGGATGAACCGCTGTTAACTCTTGTGGTAGTTCCAACTCATAAGCTACCTTGCCAATCCTCTTGGCTATTCGATAAGGTCCAATATACCGAGGACTAAGCTTCCCCTTCTTACCAAATCTCATGACACCCTTCATGGGTGAAACTTTAAGATATACCCAATCATCTACTTCAAACTCTAACTCTCTTCTCCTAACATCATTGTAGGATTTCTGATGACTATGCGCTGTTTTCAACCTTTCTTGAATCACATTCACCTTGTCCATAGCTTGATGAACTAAATCCTATCAACCCAACTTCACCAACTTCAAACCATCCAATGGGAGATCTGTATCTTCTCCCATAAAGAGCTTCATAGAGAGCCATTTGGAGGCTAGAGTGGTAACTATTGTTGTAGGTAAACTCAATGAGAGGTAGGTGATCATCCTAATTACCTTTGAAATCGATCATGCACGCCCTCAACATATCTTCTAGGGTCTAAATGGTGCGCTCCGCTTGCCCATCAGTCTGAGGATGAAAAGCAGTACTCAAGTTCACATTTGAACGCAAGCCTTTCTGAAAAGACTTCCAATACTGTGTTGTAAATTGCGCACCACTGTCTGAAATAATGGAGACCAGAACCCCATGAAGTCTTACCACTTCTTGAATATATAGCCTAGCATAATCTTCTGTTGAATGAGTAGTCTTCACCGGCAAAAAGTGGGCTGATTTTGTCATTCTATCGACAATCACCCAAATGGAATCATGTTGCCTACGAGACCTTGGTAAACTGGTGATGAAATCCATATTAATCATCTCCCACTTCCATTCCGGAAGTTCTATATTCTGAGCCAAACCACTGGGCCTTTGATGCTCTACTTTAACTTGTTGGCAATTTGGACACTTAGCAACAAATTCCGCAATGCCCTTCTTCATACTATTCCACCAATACACATCTCTCAAGTCATGATACATCTTTGTGGAACCCGGATGAATGGAATATCTGGAGCTATGAACTTCCTCTATGATCCTCTCTTGGAGTCCATCCACCTTTGGTACACACAATCTACCTTGATATCTTATTACGCCATCTCCCCCTTGTTCAAAAGCTAATACTTTTTGCTTATGAACATTTTCTTTCAATTCAAGCAAAATAGGATCTTGGTCTTGCTTTTGTTTCACTACTGACACTAATGATGATTCAGCCCCATTCATCACCACTATTCCTCCTTCTGTGGAATCCATTAGCCGGACTCCTAAGCGTGCAAGTCTATGCACATCTTTCACCAACTCTCTCTTTTCTTCCTCAACATGGGTGGTACTACCAATAGACAACCTGCTTAAGGTATTAGCAATAACATTAGCCTTACCTGGGTGATAAAGAATACTCATGTCATAATCCTTGAGTAATTCCAACAACCTCATTTGTCTGAGATTAAGCTCTTTCTGAGTAAATACATACTAAAGACTCTTGTGATCAGTGAATACATCAACATGCACACCATATAAATAATGACGTCATATCTTCAAAGCAAATACTACAGCAGCAACCTCTAAGTCATGGGTTTGGTAATTCTTCTCATGAACTTTCAACTGTCTGGAGGCATACGCTATAACCTTGCAATTCTGCATTAACACACAACCCAAACCAACTCTAGATGCATCACAATACACCACAAAACCTTGTGTACCTTCTGCTAAGGTCAACACTGGGGCATTATCAACCTTTTTCTCAATTCCAGGAAGCTTTTCTCACAAGCTTCAGACCATTGAATTTCACTGCCTTCTGAGTTAACGTCAAAGGGGATGAAATGGAGGAGAAACCCTCTACAAACCTTCTATAGTAGCTAGCCAAACCTAAGAAACTCCTAATATCAGTTGGAGATGTGGGTCTAGGCCAATTATACAAACTTCAACAGTTGTAGGAGAACACTTTCTATTAGACAAATAACCTTGGTCGACATAGAGACGTGACAGAACTATCTCTTTACACCTCTTCTCATTAAGGATAAAGATCTTGTAGTAGCCGAAGGTAGTCCGCTTGTTAGATTGAATTTCATCTTATATAACAACACAACCGGGGCCTTATTAATTTTGTGGAGTGTGGTCTTTACTTCTGACCAATACTCCCCTTTTGCTTTAGAAAGCAGAAAAAGGCCCAAGGACCCTTTTCGCAAACCAGGGGGCTGATCTTTGAATAGGATAAATAGTGGATCTGCAGGGTCCCAAATGAATTGCCTTATTCGAAAAAGGCCTTGAGATCTATCTCGTGTCTGGTACTACATTCCACTCTGCAAGAACCCCGAATCATTCTCTTGAAGCTCATCATCATAAATGATCCGCTTGCCCCGAAATGACCTGGACCAATAGGGAAATCCCAATTCATTGGGCCTTTCTAGCTCAACTAAATTAGCCATGGTACTCTTGTGATTGATGGAAATGGAACAATCACGATAGACTCTTTCTGCTAGAATAGACTCACCATTAGGTGTAGAAACACTGAAGGCTCAAGAAATTGCTCAGGAAGAACATCAAAATTGAAGACTTGAATCATACCACTGACAACATTTGGTGAATCCTCTTGCTCTTGGCGACTACTAATAGCATAAAGACGGATCGATCCTCCACCTGCCCTTGAAGTATCTCCTCTAGATGCAGCTCTGTCTGGTGGAGCAACTGAAGAAGACTGGGCTCTATTGCCCCCATTACCATTACTATGTCTCTGCTCTTAGGACACACTCTCATAAAATGACCGTTCTGGCCACACTTGAAGCAACTAGTGGAGTCATCACGACACACCCGTGGGTGGCTCCTACCACACTTAGCACATGCAGTAGTCTTAGTACCCCCTTGTGCCTTACTACCTTGCAAATGCGCAGGCCTAACTCTGAAGTTCTGAGAATTCTAACTATTGTACTCACATTTGTTCCTTGGTGCAGGTGCACTAGCAGATGATGGAGTAGGTCTTTTCTACTTATGTTGGAAAGCAGACCGGTTTGCATTACTCTTTTGCTGCCATGATTCATTGCCTCATGTCATAGCCCTCTTATTCTCAAACTCTTCTCTATCCTTCTGCTAGTTCTTTTCAACTTTTTGCACATGGATCATTAGCCTTGCTATGCCCATGTAACCTATTATTATGGCTGCCTTACTTTCCTTATCTGACAGAGGAGACAACCCAATAACGAATAAACTCATTCTGCTCCTCATGTCGACAACCATCTATTTGCATCTCTTAGCTCACGAGGAAAGAAACACCTCATGAAGGGACTCTCAAAACAATCCAACTCACAATCGGTTACGTGCAAGCATGAGTTAGAAAGAAACTTTTAGAGATAAAACTCTAACGCACGAAATGAGTATGAAAGAAGTGAAGGAATTTCCTAAATGTTGCAGCCTCCTAATTATAGATGTGGCGTGCTTCACACCGATAACTAGGACTTTACTGACAAGGCTTCGTCCACTCCCTAGGATCTTGAACTCTATGCTCTGATACCAAGTTTGTCAGTCCCCGAGCCTACACCCCGGGCGTGGTTGGCACTCCAGAAACATTGCTGGCCCCAAGCGAACCCTTGGCCTGGCTTACTTACACAGCGGAAGAATATTAAGAAAAGAACTCAAATGAAAGATAACTCAACTTTCTCTAATTTAAACTTATAATGTTTTAGAAATAAACATTTAACTTAGTCAAAGTTGAAACTCAAATCTGAACATAAGACAATAATAAAGTGAAGACAAATGAACTAATTGACTGTCTATCTATGACCCCCCAAATAACTGAGATGGATGTCGGGACAAAACCCAAGACATCCTAATGAACTAAAATACTGAAAGCAATAAAAGGGATCCTTTAGAAAATAAGAAGGCTCACCACTAGACTCTGAGTGCTCAACCTGATCAACGAGGCGCTGGATGCTGATCGTGGTTACCTGCGTCTGCATCATAAGACAATGCAGGCCAACTGGCATCAGTACATTGAATGTACGAGTATGCCAGTTGCAATGCTAAATAAGATATAAGCTTGAAAAGAATCTGGAAGAAACACTTACCTTGGCTTTACTCAACTCCGGAATAACTCAACTCAAAATGCAGTGAAAAACAACAATAATAGTGTAATTTATACAAAGCATTTAAAACAGTAGAAAAGAACTTAGTTCGTTAAAGAAAATGCAATAACAAACTAAACTTTATACAAGAAAGTAATATAGTTTCTATGGGAGTTTGTCTAACCGACAACCACCACTCTGAGCCTAAGTGGTGATACAACGTCTTTCCCACTCTGTCAGAACTGTCCTCCTATACTTTGTCGTCATATAAAACGTTTAACTAAGTGGATCCACTAGTCTATGCTAAAAACATCTTAAGGAGTTATCTAAAAAGTATGATCATTAATACCCATAATGGCTACATGTTTTATGGAGACGTGAGTTATCTGAACTCAAGCTCGTCCCCATATCAGTGCTCAGTACTACTCCCAAAATATACTTTAGCTCATATGTTTGTAAAAACAAAACTCTATCTTTGGTTTGAGATAATTAATCAAAAACTTAGCTTAAAAGCTCTCTTGGAACAGATGTTCCCTTTCTTGTTCAAATGTGAAAACATTTTAAATTCATGGGAATACTTAGTTCCCTTATAGCTTTTTGAGAAATGAATTGAACTCTTTACTCTTTGCTTAACTCGAAACTTAAGTCTTAAAACAAAGTTAAAACGTTTGTGAAAGACTTTTGAAAAACATTAATGAACTTCTCTTGACTAGCTTCTTAACTTCTAAACTTGACTCTTAACTTTCCTTGAATTGAATTATGGATTCAAGTATTGTGATTTGTGATAGGAAAGATCTCATGATTTTTAGGAGTGTTTTTAGATAGCTAAAGATGAGAAAAGATCAAACTTTTACTCTCTGAGAGTAGGTGTGCGACGCGGAGAAGTATTTAAATTTTGGTCGCGAAAATACTTTTTGAGGCAGACAAACTGTTTTGTTCCGCGAAAACATTTTTTCCAAATCTGTGGCGCAGGTCCGCGATGCGGAGCCAGGGCCCATATTTGCCCGACTAAATTTCTTCTTCGTTTTCCAGCCCCAATTTGCCCAAACTCGGTTCTTTATCCAAATTTCTTTTTAGATACAAATACCCAGCAAATGTACCTAAGAACCTAAATCAAACCCACTCAACAAGTTGACGTAATGATCTCAGAAAACTTCTCAATTTCAGCCCAACACAAGAACAATATAAATTTCAAGAATACATATCGAGAACATCAACTTTCAAACTCTTTTAAGGACGAATATAGGTTGAAGTAACATATTTGGCACGTGGGTGAACGAACCCAACGTTATGAAAGCCTCACATACCTTGTAGGATTAATTCCTTGGTGAAATCCACAACCAAATCGCACGATCTATGCGAATCTTGAGCTTTTCTTCTCCTTTCTCTTATTTTCTCTTTTCTCCAAGCCCTAGCATGAAACTACAAATTTTAAACTAACTAAAATCTGATTTTACCCAAATTAACTCCTAAAAATGAATTCGAATAATTAGGTAAGGAAAAGACTATGTTACCCTTCCAAAATCCGGATTAGACTTTCCTTATTCACACAACCTAACTTCCAAAGGGTATAACTCACTCATATGAACTTCGAATCGGGCAAACTCAACGGCGTTGGAAAGTTTATTGCAAGAGCTTTCGAACAATATCTGGAAACACAGATAACTTATCATGAGTTAGGAGTTATGGCCGTTTTAAGTTGACCAAAACTCAACTAACATACTTCACAATTTTCCAGACATTCATATATACTTTCCAAAAATGATTCCTTCCCTAACTTTTACCTCTTTCCTGTTTATTTCAATATGCGAGATGTTACAGTTTCTTCTTCTTGTAAAGTGTATCATCTACTCTTGTTCTTTTCTTTCACTATTCGGTACGGAGTGTATCCGTTAGAGCTAGTTGATAGTTAAATGATTACAACTAAGTTATTGAAATGAGTCTTGTAATAGAGTGAAAGGGATTAAAAGCTTAATCCGAATATTACTGTAGTCTGTAATCATATCATTGCTCAATTCTTTAAGTGAAGTTGTTGTGAAATCCTACGAGGTAGGTCGTCAAGGAGGTTTCTACATAAATATATCGTGTGATGTTCTTTACTTACATTCTTGTAGTCCTATATCCTTTGTTCTTAGTAGTTCTCATTCAAGGACATGGTCCACTGACTCGTGGTGGATTCAAACAATCCATCACTTGGCTACAATCACTTATATCAAATTTTCAAAATAGCACAATCGATTGCATGATGATTATAGAGTCACATTTGAAATGCATTAAATAATGGCGGCTTTCATCTTTCCCTTTGTGAAACACATCTGTTGCACCTAAAGATTTTAACATTTCATATTCGAAATATAGAACAAAATATATATGAGCAATAATCATACGACTCCAAGTCCAACATATTATGCTACCAAATATGGATAACGAGTAACCTATTTGTGAAATCATAGAATTGAAGGCTAGTGCAAGACGGCGACAAACTACCCCAAAAGGCGAATCACCGAGTTAATCGGCGATTCCGACTAACCTCGCCGAAAGATCCGCCAGCACTATTTTCTGAAGTCTATAAATACTAAACTTGTTATTAATTTTTAGGAGTCGAACATTTATTTTAATTTTCACAATAGAATAGTACTTTTTTGGATAGTTTCTCTCAAATTTGGAGAGGGGTTTTTTGGGAGACTTGAAGAAAGAAGAATTTCATCTTCCCCAAATTGGAAGTGGGTCTTCTCCATTCTTCTTCCTTTGCTGAAATCAAGGTTTAATTCCTTACACCCATTTTATTTTACTATCATTTTAGGTGTATTTTGTTATTTCTTGATGTGTGGCTATAAACCCCATTCTTGGGGTGTGATTTAACAAATATGTGTTGATATTGTTGTTGGGTCTAACTTGCCGATATGTTAGATGTATTTTAATTGTGATTTGACCTAGTGGATGTGGTTTAATTTAATAGGTTTGTAGTTGCACATACAAAACCACCCATGTGTTTTCGACTTGCCCGAGAGACAGGTCGGGAAACTAAGACCGCTAGACTGATGGTCTAAGGAGTGGGTCGACATGAGGTTCAGCCAGAGAGGGTGAACCCTAGTCCCATATCCTAACACTCAGCTCGAGAGAGTGAGTCGGGTAAGGCGTAAGCTGGTCTTCATGCGGCAAATGGGTGTCCGAGAGGAACGCATTTGAAATGGGGTAAGTTGCCCGAGAGGGAACTTATTTCCATCTAAAGCTTAGCCTAGTCACTATTATCTTGCCAATTTCCTATCGAAAGCATGTGCCCAACAATTTATCTCAACTTGTATTGCGGGCACACCCCAAGAACTTGTCCCCGTACTTGATTTTCTTGTTATTTTTGTTGTTTTTACTACTTGTGACAAAACCCCCATTTGATATTTCACACCTTTGTGTCACCCCTTTTAATTTATAATGTTTTTAATCGTTAATGTCTTTATCTACGACTGGTTAGAACTTAATTTTATTTTTCTATTAATTCTCAAAACCACTCCCTTGGGACACTACCCCAACCTTTAGTTGGGTTACTATATTATCGATGATCGTAGACACTCGTATCGTAGGTTAGTGTCGTTGGTCACGATAAGCATTAAAATGGCGTCGCTGCCGAGGAGTGGTGTTATTTGAAGATGTAGTTTTCTATAGATTTTGTTCTTTTTAGTTATTGTTTCTACTAACTTTCTTTTCAGCTTTGTTTCTCTTTTGACTGTTGGTGTTTAAGGTGAGTATGTTACGTGCTCCATGCGAGAAAATGGAATGGCCTACACTAAAGGTAATGGTAAGCCGGGATAAAATCCTAACCTTCAAACAATTGGAGGGTGAAAGGATTCACCAGTCTTGATCCAGGTTTAAAGGACTGATCAATCAATGCCCGAGTCATGACTTTCCCGACATAATACTCATTGACTGTTTCTACCAAGGTCTCGGCCATGGAACCAAGAGGTTGGTTGACAATCCTGTTTCGGGAGGTCATGCGAAGCAGCCATACTCAGCAGCAGTTCAACTACTTGACGATGTGGCTAAAATGAACCTAGAAGTAGAACAAGACTTTATACGAGCCACGCTGATGAAATCAGATGGATGAGCTGGCAAAAAGGATGATGAAGGTCGAAGCTCAGTACAAGAGGAAAGACAAGCATATTCCCCCTTATGAGCGAAAGAGCCTCAAGGATCATGAGGTGAAACGCTTTGAGGGAATACTTTCAACCATTCTCTTGAAAGTGACCGAACAGGCTAGAGCACTGGAAGAATTGAAAGGAGAAATCGAAGGGATGGAACGAGTGATTTGGTCTCATTGCAGAGCTGTCCAAGTACATGAGAATATCATGGGCCAAGAGTTGCTACAGTTCCACTTGCAAGAAAGCAAGGATTCGCATGGTGGTGGTGCAAAAAACCACAGAAATGAAGCCTAATAGAACACATGCGTCGTGCCACGACGTTAACTAAGGTGTTGTTTGGGAGGAAACCCAAAACCCTTTACTTGCTTTTTATTATATTGATAAAATAATAATGTGTTGTTTGTACAGATTGAGTTAGGAAAGTGCTTCAAAAGATAGATGGAGACAAGCAACAGTTCCATTTGGTGAATCGTCGACAAGATCGGCGTACCCGATCATTCCCGCCGTTTGACTCAATACATCTTAAAGGTTGAGTCTGTAAAACTCGGCGAAACGTGAATTTTGTAGGTGCATCGCCAACCCAGTTGGTGATGTCGACGAAGACTGACGATGCAATGCCCATCTTAACTGAAAATTATGTTATAGTCGGTGAGAAAATAAGATATTTAGCGCTTCACCGAGTGATTAGGCGTGACCGACTAACATCGCCAAATGAGCAGAAACCGAACGGTCACAAGCCACAAGTTTAAAAATTCTATTTCATTCACTTTCTTTCACTTTGTCCCTTTTCACAAACTCACACTCGCACTCTAGTAGTTATATTTCTTGCACTTTTAGAGTATTTTAACTGTCGGATTGTGTTTGTATTTGGATTGCATTGCCACTTAATACGTCAGTACTACCTGAATCGGCATCAGAGAAATGGCAAAACCAAAAGTCGCAGGGAGAAATGATCCACCCAAGCACATGAGAGCACGAGAATTTAAAAACGATGAAAAAAAAGTAGAGTTAGCCAAACAAAGGAAATATACCAAGGAAGCCAGGGCAAAGAGATGAATTCCCATCGACCCTAATGTGCCTCCATGGGCATGAAGCTCAGTTAATACAGTACGGGCCTTCGAAGTGGCTCATGAGATATATCAAATGATTGCAACTAATCTTACTGCAGAGGCTAAGGTAAAGGCAAACAATGAGGACCAAAAAAATAATACTCCAGGGACCATTGTTTTACTTCAGGGAGATGCATCGGGTACTGATGCCCTGATAGTTAGAGAGACTGCATAGATAGGACCCTTCTTTACCTCTTTCTATGTCTTATTTTTCTTCCAATCTGGATACTGTCATTATTTGCATTTGAGGACAAACGCTCTTATTTGTGGTGGGGTGAGGCCCACCTTGTTTTGCTTGTTTCAGATACTTGTGTTTTGGTGTACATTTGGATTGTCTGTTTTTAATTGTATTTTTAAAACTACTTTACGATTGTTTGAGTCTGTGGCTCCGTTTCCATTTATTTTTAATTGCAAAATGATTTTGACACTTCCATTTTTTTTGATTTTTCGCACATTTCTACCACCTCTCATGTGTTGAATGTGGCTGTTCTTTTGAAACAATTTGAGTTTCGATTTCGATCAATACCGATGACTTCAATAGTGCTTACAATTGAACAAACATGAATGTACGGCTACGATGAGGCCAAATGAAGTTGCATATACAATATGTGAACTCTTTGCATCTCGTTGTGATTAGCCATTTATCGAATTGATTCTCTTGTAATTACCGTTGCACACTAGCGAAAGTGTGTAGTCTTGTTTGACTTAAGTGTCGATGCCGTGTGTGATGAGCTTACTTTGAACCTTGCATGAATAAACCTAAAATTTGTCATGTTAGTCTGATTGATTTAGAAAGGTGTGCTTTTGAAATGATCTAAGGCAACTTTAAAGAGTGTGAGCCAAATTTGACATATACCTCTTTTGTGTCCTACCCGTGAGCGTGTGAAACTCTTTTGAACACCCTTTGAGCCTTACCTCTCTTTGGAAGAACCTTGATGAACCCTAAACCTCACTTGACCCAGTACCTATAATCCTCTTAATTTGTGGTTTAGTGAATAGCCAACTTAGGCCAAAAGCCTAAGTTGGGGGTGTGGTAAAAAGGAAAAGGAGAAGTCAAGAAGTGCAAGAAAAGTCCCCTTTAACCCCTGGTGTTGCAGAATAATGGAAACCCTTCAGAATAAAAATTGAAAAAAACCATATTTGTGGAATAAAGTACCTAAGAAATTGGGTTTCCAACCAATCCATGGAGGTGAATAAAAACATGACTTAGAAGTACTAGAAAAAGAATTGATAAAGAAAAAGAAGGGAATGCCTTGAGAACACCACATCTCACGAGGATGAAAAGTCACTGAGCCTAAATGACCATACCTTTGCACTCAACTCCATTACAAGCCTTAGAAAGACCTTTTTGATCTTGAGTGAGCCAAATGGAAGATCAATTGGAAAACAAGGGCAAGCCTATAGGTGAAAACATGCATTGTGTTCCTCTTTTTGAGTATGAGCGTTGCATCTGATTCCTGATCTTGAATTGATTAACCTCTGTGTGTGAATATGGAATCATTTTTTATGTGAGGGAATTTAGATACTGTTTGTTGAGCTTGAACATGCATAAGTAGCAAGTATTGTGAGCATAAGAATCTTCGGTAATGGTGTGTCACAACTTGAATCTTTGAGTACACAATTGATTCCTGCATAAGTAAATTTAGTCTTGTTGTCTGCATTCATGATTGAGTCTTGTATAGCACTGTTTGAGACATCCTATTTGAACTGCTGAACTTGAGTTTTACTTGAGGACAAGCAAAAGTTTAAGTTGGGGGTGTTGATGAGTCCACAAATTGGACTCATTTAGGGCTTTATTTTGATAGAAATAGTGTCATCAAATATTTATTTGTCTCAATATCTCATGGAAACTCTTAAGTTTCAGGTATTTGAAGTTTTAGTGGAAGCATGGACACTTAGGCGCAAAAAGGAACAAGAAGGCTGAAAAGAACAAAGAAACTGAAGCATGAGCATCGCCAAGCACACTTGGCGATTGGATGAAGGAACGCACTCCACCCTTTGTTCAAGTACGCGAAGCCCTGAAGGAGCAAGATCAAAAAGGCGATGAAAGGAGCAGTCAGCGTTTCACCGAATAATTTCGCAAGGCAGTATTATGTCGCCCAATGATACAGAGCACGACGATGCTGAACGCTAGTGCAAGACGGCGACGAACTACACCAAAGGGCGAATCGCCGAGTTAATCGGCGATTCCGACTAACCTCGCGCGAAAGATCCGCCAACACTATTTTCTGAAGTCAATAAATACTAAACTTGTTATTAATTTTTAGGAGTCGAACAATTATTTTAATTTCCACAATAGAGTAGTACTTTTTTGGATATTTTCTCTCAAGTTTGGAGAGGGTTTTTTGTGAGACTTGAAGAAAGAAGAATTTCATCTTCCCCAAGTTCAAAGTGGTCTTCTCCATTCTTCTTCCTTTGCTTAAATCAAGGTTTAATTCCTTATACCCATTTGATTTGAGTATCATTTTAGTTGTATTTTGTTATTTCTTGATGTGTGGCTAAAAACCCCCATTCTTGGGATGTGATTTAGCAAATATGTGTTGATATTGTTGTTGGGTATTGCTTGCTGATAGGTTAGATGTATTTTAATGGTGATTTCACCTAATGGTTGTGGTTTAATTTAATGGGTTTCTAGTAGTAAATACAAAACCACCCTTGTCTTTTCGGCTGGCCCGAGTGGGAGGTCACGAAATCGAGACCGCTAGATTGATGGCCTAAGGAGTGGGCGATATGAGGTTCAACATGAGAGGGTGAGCCTAGTACCATATCCTAACACTCTGCTCGAGAGAGTAAGTGGGGTAATGCGTAGGATGGCCTTCATGCGGAAAATGGGTGTACGAGAGGAACACATTTGAAACGGGGTAAGTATTCTTAGAGGGAACTTATTTCCATCTAAAGCTTAGCCTAGTCACTATTATCTTGCAAATTTTCTATCGAAAGCATGTACCCAACGATTTATCTCAACTTGTATTGCGGTCACACCCTAAGAACTTTTCCCCATACTTGATTTTCTTGTTATTTTTGTTGTTTTTACTACTTGTGACAAAACCACCAATTAATATTTGACAACTTTGTTTCACCCCTATTAATTTACAATGTTTTTAATCATTAATGTCTTTAGCAATGACTAGTTAGAACTTAATTTTATTTTTCTATTAATTCTCACAACCACTCCCTTGGGACATGACCCTAACATTTAGTTGGGTTACTATATTATTGACCATCGTAGACACTCGTACCGTAGGTTAGTGTCGTTGGTCACGATAACCATCAAGTACATGTGCCTGCAGTATGAAATGCATTGTCCCCCGCGAGGGACGTCAGTACGAAAAAATGTACTGAATATGTAAGGCAATAACATCTATAAAATAAGAGTTCGAATGAAACAAAGTATCAATATATGTGTGCATAAATCAGAACAGAAGACCACATTTGTTAACTTTTGTGGGATCATGTATGTTACATTCTTGTCTTTACCTTTCTGTGTGCTACGATCTTTACAAGGCATGTGATATGAATGACCAGCTGATCAGTGGTAGAAGAGGATGACCCATGCTAGGCATTTTAACCCTTGGGATGTGGTCCTCAAAGATACACAAATTGGGATCGGCCCATGCTAGGCTTTCGCTCCTGAGCTGCCACCCTTCTATACCAATTGGGATCGGCCCATGCTAGGCTTTCGCCCCTGAGCTGCCACCCTACTATAACAATTAGGATCGGCCCATGCTAGGCTTTCGCCCCTAAACTGCCACCCTTCATTTTACAGATTGTTTCACTTAGATTCTTTAATCTTTGAGATTGTTGTTTTGGTGGTCATAATAATTTTTTTATATTAGGAACTACGGACCAGTAGTAGAAGACATGAAAATAACACTTCAAGACAGTAACAATGACATAAGGAGCTATGTAACATCAATGCATTACTTGTGAGCTTAAATGACACAATTGACTTCAACTGACTAAGAGGAGGATTCACCAAACTTGCTTTTGCAAATACCATTCCTATACCAGCACATAGGAGGATAAATACACAAGTATAGAGTAGTAAACATCTAATGAAGTAACTCTATACACTAAGGAGAGGGGGAAATATTGTTAGTTATTTGGATATCGTACACTGCAACTATGTTTCCTTTACTAGGAATAGAACTTAGGAAATTCACTTAATGATATTAATTGCAAGTATCATGTTTTATGTCGAAGAATATTGAATTGAATAGCCTTACATACCTTATCCTCTGACCAATATAACTATCACGATCCAGCCTCCTCTTTCAGGTTTTAATCTACAATATAAGTGATGATAAACTTAAATTAGCAGCTATCACACCATGAGCCTCGTAAAACAGTAGCTAAATTTGATGGATAATGAGCCCATACAGCCCTTAAAACATGCGTATCACCACACCCTCCATCTCTGCCCAACACATACATTAGATATCCTTTTCCAAGTTTACCCAAACTTCACCAACAACAATACACATAAAACAGCCTCAACTATTCTTTATCATAGAACCAATTATTAAACTCACCACCCCCTTGAGTTATTTATGACATCACACCCATAATTCCTCACTCAAACTCATACATAAGGAGGAAGAAAATGGAGCAGTCACCTTACCTCAATTTCTACAACTTCTCCTTATAACTTGAATTCCTCTAGAAATCGAATTTCCCTTCACAGTTTTACCAAAGAAGAAGAGAAAAGTATCTTAATAAGTAAGGAAAGTGAGTAGTAGCTGGTGGGAACTTCTGCCTTGTACTTATAATTAAGCATGAATAAAATGTTTTCTAGTCTTCCATGGGAGAATTATGCTAAATCCATAAGTGTTTCTCTTACCTTGGTTTGCAGATATGAGGGTTTCTTCAAGAACCCTAGATTGAACTTTAAGGATGCTGTCTTAATCATTAAGAGAAAAGAGAGAGAGAGCTGGAGTTAATTCTCAATATTGTGTGTTAAAAATGAGTGAGAATAGCATCCAATATATCTTATATTGACCTTTCTTCACCTTTAAAAATATCCTGTAGAACCTCTCTTTTTTGGTCCATTTTCAACCACTAATTGGTCAAGTAGGTGATGCACCTGCTTATGTACATCAAGCAGCTCAAAAGGCCAAACTAGGTGATGCACCTACTTGCTTTTACTTGGGCTTAAATATATTGGGCCTTGGCAGATTTAGCTGTTGGGCTTTAATTTCATTTTCATTTTATTTAACTTAGTTTGGGCCTCAAGTGAGTCCATTAGCATAGGCCCAAATCTGATCCATAAACCTTTGCCTTTTTAACTAGATCCATATAGCTCAAGTAGGTGATGCACCTACTTGGTCCTTTAGACTAGTCAATAAGTCAAAGTAGGTGATGCAACTACTTGTCACCTACTAGCTTAGTTAAGTCAAGCAAGCAGCTAATTTATTTTATTCCATTTTCTAAATATTAATCCATTTTGATTTAACTTAGCACTTAACTTTCTACTTTAAGCTCAATTACCACCTTACTGTCTCGAGTTTAAATACTCCCGTTAGAGTTAACTCGCAGTACACATGCTGAAACATGCAAGCATCACATCACCTTGTGATCTAGTTTAAACCAATGCTAATCATATAAGAAGCATGGTCCCTCACCTAAACTATAAGGCTATGTCTAGTAGCACAAGAATAGAACAAGCATATGCATAATAAGGGTTGTTACATCCTTCCTCCCCCTAAAACATTCGTCCTCGAATGTTAGCATGGTTATCCAGCCCAAAAAAGTTCAAGCCTAAGTTAGTACTAATATTAATCACATTTAACATATATACTTATCTTACTTGTTAACGCCTCAACTCAACATTTTGATCTTTCTTATCAATATGGAAGAGATGAGGATACTTCAATTTCATTGCTTCTTCGGCTTTCCATGTAACTGCTTTTACTTGGTGGTTCCTCCATAATACTTTTACAGAACCTACTTCTTTATTTCTTAACTTCCTAACTTATCGATCTAGAATAGCAATAGGTACTTCTTCATAAGTGAATTCTCTCATAACCTGTACCTCTTCAGTAGGAGTAATATGAGATGGGTCACCTATGCATTATCGAAGCACTGAGACATGAAACACCGGATGAATGGTTGAAATCTCTTGAGGTAGCTCCAACTCATACGCAACTTGGCCAAGTCTTCGGATAATCTTATATGGCCCTATATAGCGTGGACTCAACTTTCCCTTTTTACCAAACATCATTACCCCTTTCATTGGTGACACCTTCAAGAACACCAAATCCCCTATAGAAAATTCTAGTCCTCTCTTTCTAACATCTGCATATGATTTATGTCGACTTTGAGTTGTTTCTAGCTGCTACTGTATCACTTTCACTTTTTCCATAGCTTGATGAACAAGGTCTGGCCCAAATTAGGCAGTTTCACCTGTTTTGAACCAGCCAATTTGGGATCTACAGTTTCTACCATATAAAGCTTCATAAGGTGCCATTTTAATACTTCAATGGTAGCTATTGTTGTATGCAAACTCGATCTACGGCAAATGATCATCCCAACTACCTTTGAAGTCAAATATACAAGCTCGCAGCATATCCTCAAGTGTTTGAATAATACGATCTGCCTAACTTTCTCTTTGAGGGTAAAAGGTTATACTTAAATTCAATTGTGTTCCCAAACTCTTCTAAAATGAGTTCCAAAAATTTGCAGTGAATTGAGCTCCCCTATCCGATATAATAGAGATTGGCACTCCATGTAGCCAAACAATCTCTTTAATAAACAACCTTGCATACTCTTCAACTGTATAAGTAGTCTTCACCAGCAAGAAGTGTGCTGATTTGGTGAGTTTGTCAACTATTACCCATATGGAGTCAAACTTCCGGAATGAGCGAGGCAAAATAGTGAAAACATCCATGTTGATCATGTCCCACTTCCAAATTGGAAGTTCTATAAACTGCATATAACCACCGGGCTTTTGGTGCTCTACTTTTACTTGTTGACAATTTGGACATTGAGCCACGAATTCCGCAATGTTCTTCTTCATGTCCCCCCGACCAATACATTTCTTTCAAGTCATGATACATTTTAGTTGATCCCAGATGGATAGAATATCTCGAATGATGTGCTTCCATCATAACCCTCTTTCTTAATTCATCTAAGTTAGGTACGCATAATCTGTTTTGACACCGAAGTACTCCCTCTTGCGTAAGCTCAAATGGCTTTGTCATACCCTGTTGTACATTCTCCTTAAGTTGTATTAGAATAGGATCAGTGTACTGCTTCTCTTTCACTTCCACTACTAATGAGGATTCTTCCGCATTTTACACAATAACCCCTTCATCCAGAGATTCAAGAAGGCGAACCCCCAAGCTAGCTAGTTGGCATAATTCCTTAGTTATTCCTTGTTTTTCTATAGACTTCCCATAAGTACTTGCCATTATTTTATTGCCTAAAGCATCAGCTACTATATTGGTTTTACCAGGATGATACAAGATATCAATATCATAATCTTTTAATAGCTCCAGCCATCTTCCCTGCCTAAAATTTAGGTCCTTTTTCTTAAAGATATGTTGCAAGCTCTTATGATCAGTGTATATGTCAACATGAACTCCATACAAGTAGTGGTGCCATATCTTCAAAGCAAACACAACTGTTACTAGCTCTAGATCATGGGTTGGATAATTTTTCTAATGTGGCCATAGCTGCCTTGAGCCATAAGCTATTACTTTACCATGCTGCGTCAATACACAACCTAAGCCCACTCCTGAAGCATCGCAATACACTGCATAGCTTTCTATGCCTTCTAGAAGTACCAATATAGGTGTAGAAGTTAATTTATTCTTCAACTCTTGGAAGCTTCTTTCACATTCATCACTCCACTGAAACTTGGTTTGTTTGTGTGTTAGCTTTGTTAAGGGTGCAGCAATGGAAGAGAATCCTTCAACAAACATTCTGTAATAACCTGCCAATCAAAGAAAACTACGGATCTCCGTAGGCGTTGTAGGTCTCGGCTAGTTTTTCACGGCTTCTATCTTCTGTTTGTCAACCCTTATTCCTTCAGCGGATACAATATGACCTAAGAATACCACAAATTTTAACCAGAACTCACATTTAGAGAACTTTGCATACAACTTACGATCACGAAAAATTTGTAAAACCTGCAATACTATCACGAGCACATCTAAAAATGGCTTCAACACCCTACTCATCAAATCCATAAAAACTCAAAAATGACCATACCGTGTTCGGAAAGCTGTCTTGGGTATATCTTTGTCATTGACCCTCACTTGGTGATAACCCGACCGCATGTCGATCTTTGAAAAACACCTAGCACCTTGCAACTGATCAAACAAACCATCAATTCTAGGGAGGGGATATTTGTTCTTAATCGTTACCGTATTCAACTGCCGGTAGTCGATACACATTCATAACGAGCCATCTTTCTTGTGTACAAATAAAACCGGTGCTCTCTATGGGGACATACTAGGCCTTATGAATCCTTTTTCTAATAAGTCTTTAATTGCTCCTTCAACTCCCGTAATTCTGCCGAGGCCATTCTATACGAAGGAATGGAGATAGGTTGAGTATTTGGAATCACATCAATACCAAACTCTACTTCTCGTTCTGGAGGCAAACTTAGAAGATCTTCAGAAAATACATTAGGAAACTCATTCACTACCGGAATGGATTGAAGAGTTGGTGGTTCCGCATCTATATTTTTCACTCTCACTAGATGACATATGTATCCTTTGGACATCATCTTCTTTACCTTAAGATAAGAAATAAATTTACCTCTTGGTGCCCCAATATTAGCTTTCCATTCAAGGACTGCCTCTTTTGGAAAATGGAAATGCACCATCTTAGTTCGGCAATCTACCGTGGCATAACAAGAAGCTAACCAATCCATACCCATTATAACATCAAAATCTACCATTTCTAGCTCAACAAGGTCAGCCCATCACAATCAGAAATAGTTACAAAGCAATTACGATAAACCTTTCTAGCTATAATAGACTCACCAATCGGTGTAGACACTTCAAATGGCTTCACTAATAATTCTGGTGTTCTTTTGAACTTTTCAACAATCAATGGAGTAGCATATGATAGTGTAGACCCTAGATCAATTAATGCATATACAATACGTGAAAAGATGGACAATGCACTTTTAACCACATCCGACGAGGCATCTAAATTTTGTCGATCCCCTAGAGCATATGTGCAATTCTGAACTCCACTAGAATTAGTTGCTCCCCTAGCTCCTCTACCACGACCAGTAGTCATCTGTCCCCTACCAAAAGAAGGTGATGATGATCATGATGCAACAACTAATCTAGTAGGTTGTGCCACACCACCCACATCCCTATTAGTGCAATTTCTCATCATATGACTCGATGTACCACACCAAAAACAAACATCTGTCCCAAACCTACATGCACCTGGATGATTCCTTCCACAATGTTTACAAGGCTGTCGAGGAGGCCTTGATTGGCTCGTACTTCCCTACTCTTGATGACCCGCTCTTTGTGAACCTTGGCTTTCACTTCTTTGCCAAAACTGATTCCCCCTAAACCCTTGAAATTGAGGTGGGGCACTAGCTGTAGAGTAGGAAGATGATGGCCTAGGTGGTCTGTTAAAGAACCGAGGCTTAAACTCACCTTGGGATGGTGTAAACTGCCCCATGGATCTAGCCCTCTTAGAATGCCCTTTTTCTGACTCTTGTGTCCTTCTTCTTTGCCTTTGATCCTCCAACTTTTGCACAAAAGCTTGCATCCTTGCTATATCCATATCTTTATTCAACGAAGCAATGGTATAGTCTCTCACCAAATATGAATCTAATCTATCCACATATCGATGAACTCTATCCTCCATAGTAGCTACAACATTTGGAGCATACCTGGCCAAGGAATTAAATTTGAGACTGTACTCTCTAACACTTATACTTCCTTGGTGGAGATTTAAGAACTGATCTGCACTGGCCTCTCGGATTTCCAATGGCAAATAATGGTCAAGGAATGCCTTTTTGAATTCTTTCCACGTAGCTGAAGGCGCATCTGTTCCCCTAGATTTCTTCCAAGCTTCATACCACAATATAGCCACACCCTTTAATCTATATGTTGCTAGCTCAAGTGCTTCTTTACCACTTACATGCATAACATCCAAAGTGCGTTGGATTTTATCTATAAAGTCCTGTGGATCTTCATTAGTATCTGACCAGGTGAATAATGGAGTGTCCATATTAATGAAGTCACATATCCACGTGCCAGCTGCTTTATCTACACCACTAGTACCTGCAACTGGACCTTCTTGCCTTTGGCCGTGGACAGAAACTATACGAGTCAATAATTGGACTGCATTCCTCAAATCTTGCTCGGTAGCATTTATAGGTGGTTCTTGAGGTGCACCTTTCCTCCTTAGATCTTTTGGAGATGGAGGGGTCGGGAAGTCTGTGATAGAGACTCATCTTGAGCCTCACCTTGAACAACTTGACTAGGTGGTGGTTGGCTGGTGCCTTCTTGGGCATCCACATCTACTCGCTCACCATTACTTTTACTTCTTCTCATAAACGGCATCTTTGCTATAATAAAACAATTTAGAAATTAGATATGATTCTCCTACAACACTGGTTCTATCACACGATATAAGAAATCAAAGAAAGGAGAGAACTCCTACATGTCCCGTAGCCTCCTGTTTATAAATGTGGTGCACAACACATTCATAAGCTAGACTCTACAGAGACACGACTTTGAAGACTCTCTAGGATGACCTGCTATGATACCACTTTTGTCACTCCTCGAATCCCATAAGACGGATAGGCACCCGATGCCCTAAAGGCCCGAGAGAACCAACATGTAACATGTGCTTACTATGCATATAGTCATTTAAGGGTTAAACAAAAGTTTTAGGTCAAAGAGATCATTAAAAAAAAGATTAAACTTTAAAGGTTCATTGTGGAGGAATACTTCAAATGATCTCATTTCTCATCTGACTTTAAACGAGCATATCTCCTAATATATAACGAGTTAGAGGTCCTACAACCTATCCTATTGAAGGTATTTTTTGTGTCTAGTTACTAGAAAAACAAATTGCTCGTTAAAACGATATCGGAGTAAAAGGTTATGTTCATTCTACAACAGACGCGCGCACTAGCCAATCACTACGGGACATGTGGCACTTTAGAGAAAGTCGGCCAAACTTCTTGTTTTTATATTAGATGTTTGGGATATACTTTCTCATTTACTCTAGAACGTGTAAGGACAGGTTTCAAGTTATTTCTTCAAGTTTTTCTTATCTTCAATCCACCAAAGCTTAATGTAAGTTGGTTTCTTCAAGAATCAAGTATCTTTGTCCCCATAGACCTATAGATATACTTAGCTAAATGTTTTCTTGAAGGAAAAAGTATTGTTCTTGGAGAATAAAGAAGGACAGGGGCTGCTTTTCCTTGATATATATATGTATGAATCCTCTTCTATCTTCATAAATAGTATTTCAAGGATGCTTTAAGTATAATTTGCGGGTAGGACTCACGGGACGGTGATAGGAAGCCGTGAGTCCATGTTTTACCCATTGTGTTTGATTTTTTGGTGAGGAGGGAGTTTGTAGAAGGTTGGGTTGGCTGTTGTTTTGACCAAATGAGGGTTCAATGGTATTGTATTGGGGAAGTAAGCTGGTTACATTAAAACGGAAGGTGAGGTATAGAGAACATGACTATTATAGTTCTTGAAACTTTGTCACTCATCAAGTGTTTGATGAAATTCCAAAGTTGCTAAGAATATGTTGTAGAAGGTTATATGAGCTCCTATTATTTTAATGTATGGCAATACTTCTCTACCAACTTAAACTATGAGCTTATAATGGAATTTGACATCGTTAACAAGGAACCGGTGGGATGGTGATCGGAGGCCAAGAATTTTACTTTTATGTTAACTGTGGATGATTAAGGGGGATGGTTCTTTATGGTTAAAGGATGAGGAGTAATACTGAACATGTAAATAAGTCATAAGACTTACTGGAAAGTAGAAAAAGAGAAGGTTGTGGTGATACACCACTCATCTATGGTATTTATTGAGATTGTCGCCCGCGAACCATTATTCTGTTTTGGCATTGTTGTGACTCTTGATTAGTTTCTTATACTATCCTTTTATGATTTCATGTTACAGATAAAGTTGTCAGCAAAGGATTTTGACGACGTAAGATAGTAAGTCCCGAATTGAGGTATGTAGAGATAAAACCTCTTTATCCCTTAAGTCACGACCTAAACTCATATGTTCTTCCGATAAATGTCACTATAGATTCTATGATACTTCAAAGAAAGTTATCCTATTTTATAAACCCTCTCATGTTGAGTCCTAAACCTATAGAGTTGTAGTACTCTTCATGGAAGCAATATGTTTCACACAACTACATTTGTCTACAGTTGGAACTCTTAGAAGTTAGAGGTGTACATGTTGCATAAATTTAAAGAAAGCAACCAGCCACAGACTGCTCGTAAGTCCATAGGTCACAAGATATATGATTCTCAAGCTAAAGAATGTAATCACAAATTGTATCATGAGCTATGTGATTAATGAATTAATTATTATAAACAATTGCAAGCAGTTGAGACTATAGACCACTCTGCAGCGTAGGATGGGTATATTTAGGGCTAATACGTACGACGCTACTATGTGCACATAATTCAGATATAGTCAGCTGGAATTTCCCATCGTAGATTCACCTGACTATTACAGGGTAGACCATCAAGAGCCCTGGGGGCGTACCTTGATATACATTGTTACCAGACTGTGAGATTTCACGCGTGGTCATAACAGTGGGCTACAGATGCCATACAGTGTTCACTAATTGCTGTTAGTAGGGCATCATGTGATTCCCTGATAGTTAGCTTTACAAAGAGCAAACAAGTGATATAATGAAGTAAAGATATAACTTAGGCAAATAATAGGGATTATATATATATAAATGACTAAGACATGAAACGTTCGATGAAGACCCTTGAGATTGGTCACAATTCCAGTTACAGATTATGTCTCCTGCATAGACATGCTCAGATTTGCCTGTCATGATATTTGATGTCTAGTTGTTATTCAGTATGATTTACATACTAGTGCATGTGTTGTATGTACTAACGTCCCTATTATTTTGGCATTTCATTTTTATCTTTACAGGCTCAGGTAGTCAGGACAACAAGCATTTTCAGTAGACTAGAGACTTCCAGTTTAGCAGTTGGTAAGCTCCACCTCTACCTAGAGCTACCAGATATTTAGAGCCTATATTTTGCTATGTATGTACATATATCAGAATGGGTATGTCGGTGCCTTGTCCCGACTAGTTATCAGATTCTCAGAGGAATACTTTTTAGAGGCTTCGTAGACTTAGTCTTATTTCCATTGTAAAGTAGCCCAATGGGCCATTTTGTTATCTATGTTTTAGTGTGTGTCTTCATATAGGTTCCGCTGCTTATGAATCTTCAGCTTTGGCATGAGATTAGTAAGATATTTAGCAGGTGCTTGTGTATATCCTTGATGTCTACCCCTTTCTAGTTAGGGGTGTGCCAAACTTGATATCAGAGCACAAGGTTCAAGTGTCCCAGGGAGTCTATGAAGCCGTGTCTAGTAGGACCTTTCTTATAAATGTGTTGTGCGCCATATTTATAATTTAAGTAGTACATGGGAATTTAGGAATTTGACCTTCTTTCATAATCTAGATCGTGTGATACAACTACGTCATAGAAAGTTAATTTTAACTCAAACTACTCTTTTCATTTGTGATTCAGATCATGTCTTGTACGGACAAGGATAAAAAAGGCTCGAGGTCCATTGCTAGTACTACTCAGGAGACATCCATTTTAGAGCAGTCCCAACTAGTAGGTGATCAGACCAGTGGTCAGCAGAGCTTGCCATGTCCTATGCTTCCAGGTCCTCAGATTCCCATGACAAAAGGAGCTAAAGGTGTTCCTACACCTCCGCCTGTACCGCCACCAGGTGCCTCAGAGCAAGAACTTAGAGGGGCAATACAGTTTCTCACTCAGTTGGTAGCTGCTCAGGTCCAAAAACAAAATGCAGCAATACGTAGTACGGTTCAGTAAGAGGCAGCTGGATCCAGAGTATGTGATTTCCTCCTTATGAATCCCCCAGTATTCACAGGATCTAGGGTGAAAGAGGACCCATAACGGTTTATAGATGAGATCAACAGAATTCTTAGGGTCATGCATATCTCTGAGACTAGGGCAGTTGAATTAGCCTCCTATCAGCTGAAAAATGTCGCCATTGCTTAGTACGAGAAATGGGTGGACTCTAGGGGACAAAATGCTCCTCCAACAATTTGGAAGGAGTTCTCTAAGTCTTTATGGAGCACTTTCTTCCACTAGAGCTTAGGGAAGCGAGGGTTGATGAATTTTTAAACTTTTGACAGAATAACCTTAGCGTCAGGGAGTATTGCATAATGACACATTCAAGACTGAGGCAAGTATATCTGAAATACTGAAATATCTGGCCTAGCATGTGTAATTCAAGAACTAAAGAAATACATAGCTATGGTTCTGAAATTCATACAATAAACGAAGTAATAACATGATAATTTGATTTGGCACATGTAAATAACTAATTCATGATAATCTACTAGAGTTCTAGAAAACCTAGGTCTAGTTGATGATAGGGAATTAAAAATTTGACTGAAATCTAGGGACCTAATGGGAGAAAGGAACCCACTAGTGAAATCCCACAAACCTGGTGACGAATTACACGAAGAAATTTTTTGATTTAGGGATTGGAACTGATGGAATCTGGCTGCGTTCTTGAACTAGGGTTTCTCAACCTTTTCTCCTCTTTACGCTGTAATTTTCTATGTTTTTGATGTAAAATCTGACTTAGGTAAGTTCTAGTTATGTTTCTAGGCTAAAACTAATCAAAACCACGTAGTTTAGGATTAAAATGACGTAGTTTAGGGGTCCATCGGAATAGGAAAAGACCAAAAGACCCTTGACTTAATTTGTAGACGGGGCTGACCACGACCACCTTCACGGATCGTGAAAGGGACCACGAACCGTGAAATGTGTCGTGGTCTTTGGTCCAAGAGCTGGGGTTTCAGGTGTCTTGTCCCACGAGCCCTTACCACGGCCCGTGTGGAGGACCACGGACTATGAAGGTCCCTGTGGTCCTCACTTGTGGTGAGGTCTGGAGGCTAAGGTCTGAGGTCCTCACTTCACAGACCCTACCACGGGTCGTGTGGAGGACCACATATCGTGAAGGTCCTCGTGGTCCTCACTTAGGCTTGGGTGTCTGAGGGCTAGCCTTGGGGGGGCTACTGCCTAAGTTTTAACGGACGCCCCCACAGCCCGTCATCAAGATCACAGCCCGTGATCTGATTTCTGGGCCTGGTGACTTCTAAGTCATGACCATGGGGCAAGTCAACGGACTGTGGACCTTGTCATGATCCGTGAACCCTGCCGTGGTGCACTACTTTTCTACAAAAAATAATATTTTGGGTCAGGTTTTTGAGGTGTTACACTTATGAACATTTAGACCATGGTGTGACCGTTCAGAATCGGTCAGAATCTTCATTAGTAGCGGAGGTTAAGGAAAAATAAGACAGTGATCCGATATTGCCTCAATTGAAGGGTGCAGTTCATCAACAAAAAGTTGAGGATTTCTCCTAAGGGGGAGATGGTGTGCTTCACTGCCAGGGTCGTTTATGTGTTACTAAGGTTGGTGAGTTGAGATAGCAAATCCTTACAGAAGCCCAAAACTCCGAGTATTCTATTCATGCAGGTGACACTAAGATGTACAGGGATCTATGGGAAGTCTTTTGGTGGAATGGCATGAAAAAGGATATAGCAGATTTTGTGGCTAAGTGCCCCAATTGTCAACAGGTGAAGGTAGAACATCAGAACCCATGAGGTATGACTCAAGATATCAACATTCCTACATGGAAGTGGGAAGTGATCAACATGGCTTTCATTACAGGTTTACCTCGTACTCACAGGGAGCACGACTCCATTTGGGTAATAGTAGACATAGTTACTGAGTCCACTCACTTTTTGGCATTTAAGACTACACATTCGGTGGAGGACTACACTAAGCGTTACATAAATGAGATATTCAGGTTGCATAGGGTTCCTTTGCCCATCATATCTGATAGAGGTCCTCAGTTTACCTCTCATTTCTGGAAATCATTTCAGAAAGGTCTTGGTACCCAGGTTAACCTTAGTACAACATTTAATCCATAGACGGATGGTCAGGCAGAGCGTACAATTCAGACCTTAGAGAACATGTTGAGAGCTTGTGTGATCGACTTCAAAGGAAGTTTGGATGATCACCTTCCTCTTATAGAGGTCGCCTACAACAATAACTACCATTTCATCATTCAGATGGCCCCTTATGAGGCATTGTATGGGCATAGGTACAGATCTCCAGTTTGGTTGGTTTGAAGTAGGTGAAACAACCTTTATAAGGCCATATTTGGTTCATAATGTTATGGAAAAAGTTCAGCTCATCAGGGATAGACTTAAGACAACCTAGATTTGTCAAAAGTCCTATGTAGATGTAAGGAGAAGTGACTTGCAATTCCAAATTGATGATTGGGTTTTCCTGAAAGTGTCACCTATGAAGGGGGTGATGAGATTCGGCAAAAAGGGAAAGCTCAGTCCTAGATATGTATGCCTTTATAGGATCTTAAAAAGAGTTGGTAAAGTGGTGTATGAGTTAGCATTGCCAGCAGAACTAGCAGCAGTGCATCCAGTCTTTCACATTTTCTTGTTGAAGAAGTGTGCGGGTGAGCCAGCATCCAGAATAACTTTAGAGTGTGCGGGTTTAAAGGATAGCCTCACTTATGAATGGGTTCTAGTTGGACTTTTTCATCATTAGGTTCGAAGGTTGAGAAATAAAAAAAGTTGCTTCAGTTAAAGTTTTGTGGAGGAGTCAGTGAGTAGAGGGGAGCTACTTGGGAAGCAGAAGCAGCCATGAAGGCCAAGTATCCTCATCTCTTTTCTTCTGATTCCATTTCAGCTTCAAGTAATAGTTCCTCTCCAGTCTCCCAGTTTACTTTTGCATAAAATCAGTCTTAGTATCATGTTCTATCAGTTAGTCATGCATTTTCTGCTTATTTGCATGTTCTTAGAACTTAGTTCAGTTAGAAATTAGTTTCTTGTACTTAAAGATAGGGTTGTAGCTCTTTCCCTCCATACTCAGCTAGCCTAGGCTTCATTCGAGGAAGAATGTTCCCAAGCGGGAGATATTGTAACACCTTGGAAATCAAACTTTGAACATTCACCAGAAAACAACCAGGAACAGGTGAACCACGACATGGTTCATGGACCGTGAAGGGAACCACGGTTTGTCGACATATCTGTGGTTACCACCCAATAAAAAAGAGGTTGACCACGGGAGGCATCACAGTCCGTGGACCCCCCACTAGTCGTGGGAAGGCTCGGGTAAGCCAGACTGAACCTCCCTAGCTCTGGAATCAGACCACAGAACCCTCCACGGGAGTGGTCTTGATGACGGGCCGTGGAAGGGTCCGTGAACCTGAGCCAACAGACCACCAGCCCAAGTGAAGAACCGCATCGACCTTCACAGTCCCTGGTCCTTCACACGGGCCGTGGTAGGCCTTGAGGTCAAACCACCTAGAACCAGTAGCTACTGGCCAAGGACCACAACCCACTTGATGGTCCGTGGTCGCTGTGACAATCCATCATAGGGCTCATGGTTAGCCCTCGTCAGATTTTAAGTGGGGTCATTTTGGTCTTTTCCCGTATAGGTTGGACACATAAACTACTTCGTTAACCCCTAAACTACGTAGTTTTGGTCAGTTTAAGCTCAATAACTTAGTCAGAACCTACCCTAATATATCATTCACCAAAATCAAGCGAAACTTACAGCGAAAGAAGAGAAAACAGTTGACCAAGCTCTCTCCAAGAACGCAATAGTTTTTCGTCAGTTCCAGCCCCGAAATCAGAAGATGTCTGTGTGAAATTCGTCACCAGGTATTTAGGATTTCACTGATGGATTCCTTTCATCCACTAAGTTCCTAGATTTCAGTCAGAATGTTGATTCCCTGAATATTGCTTAGACCTAGGAATTCTAGAACTTAAGACAATGGTTGTGATTTAGCTGTTAGGGGTCGTTTGTTTTGAAAATGAGTTATGATGGGATAAGTTATGTTGAGATAAGTTATGTTGGGATTAGTTATGATGGGAAAAGTTGTGTTGGGATTATTTTTTATTGAGTGTTTGGTTTGTTGTATTCAAAATAATAAATTTTAAGAACAATTTATTTGTTTACAAAAATGCCCTTCATTAATGTAAAAACTGATATAACAAAAGGGTTGAAAGAGACATTTTTGTCATTTACCTATTTTATCCCGGGATAAGTTATCCCGGGATTACTATACCACCCAAGGAGAGGGATAACTTATCCCGGTACTAATTATTAAT
>JAJOOR010015044.1:0-17530 GCA_036250505.1 Solanum acaule
GAACTAAACAACTGTTATAAGAAGCTTTATTGTCAGAAGTAGGGCAACCTTAAGACAGAGTAAGAACTATGAGTTATTTTATTTATCAACTTGCTAGTCTAAAAAAGGTTTCCGTTGAGCACCAATATATAACTGAAACAGACTTCTAAAACGGAGGTCATCACAGGTTGGAGGAACCCACTTCCACTTAGAATTGTTGCATACAGTATACCCTCCAACAATCATTTCTTGCAAACTCTATCCCCACTTCCTGTTATATTAGTACTTGTTGTATTGTTGTAGTTTTGTCCTTCGATTTCTGTTACATTTTGTTGTTTCTTGTACTTCGATCATCATATTATTTGGTTGTAGTTGGTATTCTGGATGCCTTGTTATGCTTTCTCTACTGTTTATTCTTTTTATGGACTGATTTTCCTTGAGCCAAGGGTCTATTCTAAAACAGCCTCTCTACCTTCACAAGGTAGGGGTAAGGCTGCATACACACCACCCTCCCTAGACCCCACTTGGATTACACTGGGTATGTTGTTGTTTCCTTTACTTTGGTTAGCGTATTATTTGTTGTTGTTTTTCTTTATTATTTTCAACATGTCTTCTTCATTACTATATTTGTTGTTGCTTTGGAATGCATTACTTAAGCGGATGGTCTATACTCTATCAGAATCACTCTCGCTACCTTCACAAAGTAGGGGTAAGATTTGTGTGAACACCACCCTCCGCAAAGCCCACTTGTAGAATTACACTGGGTATGTCGTTGAAATCCATAAAGCTCCCGTTATAAGAATTCACTTTTAATTTGGGGCAAGGACTTTTTAAATTTGGGGCAAGGACATGATTACAAGTGACAAAGTCCGCCTTCTAAATCTGTGCTAGGCACATAAATGCTAAGGAATTTACTTAGTAGACTCCATCAAAAGAAAATGAGAATACATCTACAAAATGTTCAAGTGCTTCCAAAACCGTATCTCTGATAAAAAGAGTGATACTGCATAAAATAAATGGAGGGAACTCCCAAATACTGGTCAACATAAAAAGTAGTATGGGATAGGCAAACCTACAGCTAGATGACATTAAGACATGCTTAAAACTAATATCTTCAGTTATATGCCGATAGAAGGAAAGTAAAACAAGGCAGACAATGAGGGGGGAGAAATACTGACTGCTATCATATGGATATCTCTTTACCTTGAGAAGCTCATATATGTAGTAGCGTATGTCATAATCCGTTAATGTTGGGTACAGTACTTTGAAATCTGTACTGTTCACATACTCAAAAATTAAGCTTGGTGTTTTTGAGTGCTGGTCTCTGACAATATCAAGGAGTTTGACAACATTTGGTCCGCCACAGAGGTTCTGCAAGATTTTGATCTCTCTCTTGATCTACACAAATACCATCAATAACAGTTCAAAAGTATGTACGCAATTGCAATTAAATCATTTGGTTGAAGAAGTTCAAAATTAGAGACGAGAGAAGATAGAAAAAAGCTGCACCAGCAGATACATAATGATACCAAACTGGCTAAAATAAGCTCAATAAAAGATTGGTTTATATTTTACATATTCATAAGATAGATACGACTTTCTCTAAAAGGCTGTTAACATGGATGATTTTCATCAAATGTTAGGTTAGCAAAAAGTACTATGCGGTATACAAGGCAATAGCAACTTTATACAATACAGTAAATAACCAACTTTACAGTTAAATTTCTTGGTGAAGCAGAATCTTTTTTTTTTTTTTTTTGAAACTGAAAAAAAAAGATTCTGCACAAATCCTTGAAGCCCAGTTGGTGCACTATCCAAATTCGGTGGATAATGTACCCACCCATCTAACCCTCTCCACTTAAACACCAGACTATTGTCCATAGGGTTTGAACGTGTGACATTTGCCTAATCAACATTGCTCATAGAAAAACAACATAGTCACCTGTTACATAAAGTGCCAGTAACCAAAGGTGAAAATACAGAACTCATACCTTTTTCTTCTTAACAGGTTTCAGGATCTTGATTATGCACTTCTCGTTGCTGTTAACATTTATACCTTCAAAAACTTCACTATATTTTCCTCTTCCAACTTTCCGAACAACCTCATAGTCATCCTGATCACTGGAATAATAAAACAGAAGGATGGTTCAATGAGAATAATACAATATCTCTGAGTTTAATTAAGTTGAACTGGTCAAAGAGAGGATTCTGAACGGAAACAAAATCTAATTAAATAACTGGTACCATCATCCTAACAGCATTTGCTGAAGCAAGATTAAATTGTCAAAGGAGGCCCGGTGATGTGATTCCAAGACATCAGAAAACTTGGAACTTGAAAAGGAAAACATCACAGGACTTATATTAACAACCTACATACTCTTCTCTCTTTTGCAAGAAAAGGTTTTTATAGTTTCTTTTAAATTGTCTTTTACTGCAAGTAAATACATAGCCAATGACTTGAGGCCAAATGAAATGGTAATAAAAATCTGACATATAGCAAGTAACTCAAAAAGGATCTGAAGGCATCATTATTCTTTGCGACCAAAGGAGATGGAAGTGCAATGATAACATTATTGACAATGCAAGGATGGTGGATTATTTGGAAGGAAAGGAATGCAAGGATTTTTGAAAGCAAATCAGAATCTGTAGTTAGTGATAAGTACATATGGCTATCCCAAGTGTGGTGTAACATGGCCATTGCAAATGATATAGTGGCCATGGTAGATTTTTTGAGCTCATTACAAAACACGTAATGGAGCTACCCATTGTAAAATATCCACAACACCTTCTGGTTGCTGGACATTTGATACAATACCTTTTTAACAGTCAGAAAAAAGAAAAAACTTATTTGACAATGTTCAGACAATGTTATGATGGAAGAAACTAACACACGCTCCAAGTTGCATTTACTAGAGTACATGGGTCTTGTGAGTTGCGACATGAAATTGACCAAGAAGCTGTGGAAAGAACTAGCTGTTATTAATGGGATGTGCATTAAGGGGAGATTTCAATACAAACAGATTCGAAGACGAGAAGCTGGGGAGGGCAAGAAATACAAGATCAATAAGGAAGTTCTCCAGAATTACAAATGACCTTTCTTTGATTGATCTTCCACTTCATGGAGGCACATTTTACATGGTTCAGAAGCATTTATAATCACAGAGTTTCTAGACTGGATAGATTTCTTGTTTCAGAGACTTGGAATGAGTAATTCAAATTAAAGACTGTTGGCCAGAACAACGTCAGATCACTATCCTACTATTCTTAATTGTGGAGAATGGGAAAAGGGGAAAGGATAATCAAGTTCAAGGAAGTATGGTTTGAGCAGCAGGGGTTCATTGAGATGGCTAGATAAATGGTGGAATTCTTATAATGTAGAAGGAAAATTTTGTCAGCTAACTGTGAAGAAGCTAATATTGCTGAAAATGACATTAAAAATGGAACAAGGAAGTATTTGGAAGCTTGGAAGCAAGGAAGAATAAAGCTATGAAGAGATCAGAAGAATTGGATCATCAGGAGAGGGAGAAGGGGAAACAGGAACAGAACCAGTCTGTATCTGAAAGGAATTTAATTAACAAGGAGCCTGAAGGTATTGCCAAAGAATAATTGTCCTGAAGACAAAATTCTAGATGCCTTTGGGTCAAGCAAGGGAATAAAATACAAAAAATTCCATCAGATGGCAAATGCACACAAAAGGTAAATTGTACTGATAACTTACTAGTTACTGAAGGGAAGTTGGTGGATAATGAGCAGAGAATCAACGATCATATTTTGGAGTTCTATGGAGATCTTTATCTAAACCTGAGCTGCGGAGACCAACATGTAGAAAGTAACCTAAAGAGAAGTTCAGGAAGAAAAAGAGTGGTTGCAGAGACATTCACTATGGAGAAAGTGGAAGAGGTAATAAAGTTATTTTTAAGGAGAGAAGGCACCACCCAGATGGTTTCAATTGAATTTTTTTCAGAAGTGCTGGAATACAATTAAAGAGAATGTGTGGAGGACAGTAGAACTGTTCTTTCAAGAAGGCACATTTGTAAAGAGTTTCAATTCTATTTCTATTGCCTTGATCCCAAAAAAAAAGGGGGCTGTAGAAGTGAAAGATTTCAAACCAATTAGTCTGCTGGGCAGAGTTCAAAAGATTGCAGCAGAATTGTTAGCGGAAAGACTCAAAATGGTGATAGATAAATTGATTTCAGCAAACTAGAGTGCATTTATTTTTTTATTTTTTGAAAATGGTAACGATGTATTATATCACAAGAGTACATGGGTTGTACTCAAACCTTATATACAAATGCACTCTAGACACTCCTACTCTATTTCTATAATGAGTCTAAAACATCAACTATAGAGGCAGTGTCATTTGAGTATAATTGATTACACCAAAAACATAACAACAAAATGCAGTTTAGTTTAACATTCTGCACACTATTTTCTATGCCTTCAAAACATCTTGAATTCCTTTCTTTCCAGATTGCCCACCATATTGAAGCAGGGATAATTCTCCATCTAGTTCTGTCTTTTGCAATGGCACCTGCCTCCTCCCAGCAAACTAGAGTGCATTTATAAAAGGTAGACAGATTACTGATGCAACTTTGGTTGGGAATGAAGTGATGAACACTTTTTTATGTAAACTGGTCATGTTTATTAAATCTTATGGAACAAATGAATACGTAAATGACTATAGCGAATTCAGTATTGTATATCAACTGTCAGATTTTCAATCTTTATCGATGGGAGTCCCCAAGGACTCTGCAAAATTCAAATCCTTGAAATGGTTGAGGCACAGTGATCCATTGTCCCCATACCTATACCTTTTGTGTTGATGATGGAGGTCTTAAGAAGAATGCTAAGGAAGGCAGAGAATTTAGAGTGGCTTAGAGAAATTGGAGGGAGGGGGGAGTTTGGCTATTTCACACATACTTTATGCTGATGACACTCTTCCTATGTGTGAAGCCAGGAAAGAGCAATTCTTGTATATTAGAGGGATTTCACTGTGTTTTGAAGCTGTTACAACTTACAGGCTAGCCTGTATAAAAGCAGTGTATTCAATATTAATGCAGACAATTATGTTCAAGAATTGGTTGACCATTTGGGATGCAAAGTAGAGAGTTCTCCCAAAGTGTACCTTGCCCTCCATGGGGCAAGGAATAATGAACAGAATATATGGCAGGGATTCTTAGTGCCCATTTGTCCATGGATAGTTTTCACTTTTTCCAGGAATACATAGAATTGCAATTTTCCAGAATTCGGAAAAATTCCAAAAGCTGTTTTCAAAATTTCCGCTCCTATCACTCACAAAAATTCAAAAACTCCAATTTGTATTCATGTTCAAAACACAACTTGGAGTACAATGACATTTATCTATCTATATCTATCTATCTATACTACCTTAAAAGCATGAACTTCCTAACTTGAAATGTTAAATTACAATAATACCCCTACTTAAAACACCCATCTATTTCTATTTGAATAGCATATGTTCTCTTGAAAGGTTGTGACTTTGGTGACTTTTTAGAAGGATTGTGACTTTTCTGATGAGTTGTGACTTTTCAAAAGGGTTGTGACTTTTCTAATGAATTATTGTATTAATTATTTCTACATAACTTTAAAATTCTTATATCACCCCTATATAACTGATAACACAACGTTGTTATTGACCATGGATGGAAGGAAGTTGTAATTCTAGGAAAAAGAAAGAAGGGCATAAAGATGAACTCCATTCCCTGCGCCACTACTTACTTCCAAAAGACCCAAATACCATTTTCAACTTGTACTACTTTTTTTCAAATTTCACAATTCTTATATCCAAACAACCACTTAGATAAGTACACACAAGATAACTTCATGGAGGAAAATTGACCTTAACTCGTGTTTTGGATGGAATCCTACATACAGGATGCCACTTTCTCTAATCCCCTCTAGTGTGGAAAAGAAACAGAATTCTATGACAAACCAATTCTCGTGGGAAGGAAACTCAAATAATCAGAAGATGCATTTGGTTAGATGGAAAAGGGTAACAAAAGACAAAAGAGGGAGGCCTGGGAGTTTGAAATTTGACACTAAACAACAGAGCTTATTGTTTAAAAGGTTATAGAGGTATAATGTGGGTTTGGAGAATAACTTGCAAACTGAGGGCAGAATAACAGAAGTACAAGAGTAGAGGTGGGAAATAGTTGCAAGATTAAATTCAGTAAAGATGTTTCGGTAGGAAATTAGTGCCTTAAAACAAAATTCCCAACAATGCATAATTGTTCTACTAACAAGAACGGATTTCTGGCTAAATTCTACTCAAGTGCAGGGTGGCGAAAATTCTAAAAGGCTAAAAATCTGGGAACTTGAAGAATTCTTCCAGTTCTTATAGCAGTAGACTACTACTGATATAGTTGAGGATACGGTGGATTCTTCAATCTGGTTAACGAGCAGTGAGAATTTCTTTGATCTGGTTAGCGAGTAGTGACAAGAAATTCTCTGTAAAGAACAGTTACAGAGCATTACAGAAACATGAGGGGCAATGGGAGGTATCATGGCCATGAAAAATGCTTTGGAAGACTAAGCTTCCCACCAGGGTTGCCTGCTTTTGTATAGATTGCTTCTTTGGGGCCTGATGTACCCATGACAAACTCCAAAAGAGAGGATTTGCACCGGGGAGCAGGTATTTTCCATGTGAAGAAGCTCAGGAGACTGTTAATCGTTCATTGCAACTTCTCAAGGTAGTGCAGGAATTTCTTTTGGAGTATTTGTGGTGAAACATGGGTGATGCCAGGAAATGCCCAAGAGCTTGTTGGATTGCTGGAAGAATCAGAAAACAACCAAGAGGCTTAAACAGATATGGAGAACAATTCCACTAAACATCCTATGGACCCTATGGCTGGAAAGAAACAAGAGATGCTTTGAAGATAAAAAAAGTCGAATTTCTTTGTCAAGACAAAATGTATTCACAATTTGTAATTTGGGTGCAAGGAGGGCCTGACTGAGGATATGAACCAACATCTTGACTTTCTAGATAAGCTAGGGAGTTGTATGTGATTGTGAGATAGATTTGAGATCCTGTTCTGATGCAACTGCTGTACCACCTTGGTAGTAATTTTTTATCCTACATTATCAGGAATAAAAGAACATTGACCATAATTTTTCAAACAAGAAATATGCTTACCAGTTTAGCAAGAGATGATCTTAATACTCAATAGCCATCTCCAAATTCTTTTGTCTAAATATAGAGCACGCAAAATGATTTGATTCCAAATAAAAATGGCACAAGCACTTGTGCGAACAGACGATAGCAAGGCATCAGCCTCCAGAAATGAAAAGAAATATTGCATATTTGTTTAGTGCATGCGTGAATAATTCTTGCAAATCAGTTTCCAGTTTATTCTAAATGCTTACAAATGCCAGTAATGAAACATAGTAAGTTTTGGAGTCCATTCCTGAAGCCATAGGCTTCCATCTAGCTAAAAAATAATCATGAAAGCTAGTGTATGTGGAAGACTGGAGAGTTCCCTCCTCACATGCATTTCACATCAGAGGTGAGTTCCCCAAATGTAAAATAAAAGGCTTTCGTTTGGTTATGTTCATTTAGATTAGGAGTTTACCAGCAAAACCAACACCCATACCAAAAACACCTGAAATTGTCTTCAGCAATCAATCTACCACTCAATCAACTATGCCTTAGCCCATGCTAGTCAATCAACTATATGAATCCTTCATATCAATTATTCTGACTAGATTAGTTCTCTATGCTAAATAATTGACTCTTAAAATTCTAAAAAATTAAGGCTCTCAAACTAACACTTAAAAAGGGGTTGTTGCAATAAAACGATAGCATTAACTGTGGGGTCAGAGGAGCGGAGATGGTAATATGACACATCATAATATACAAAAGTAGAAATTACATAATTTCATTAATTAATTACTAGGTGATTAGAGATGAAAAAGAAGCATAAAAAATTATCCCCATTGTTCAGTAAGGGGTCATTTGATAGCTAGTAATGAAGCAAGCTATTCGCGTATTAAGAGGTGAATAACTAATTCTATATTTGGTAGTTGGGTAGGAGGTAAGCTGATGTATAAAATTAATACACTTTGGTTTGCAATAAAAACCCGCACAACTAATACATATATAAGTTATGACGGAATCCATGTATTATTTTATGCAAGTAGAAGATGGAATAACTAATACATGTATAAAATTAATACACTTTGGTTTGCAATTTAAGAACCCGCACAACTAATACATATATAAGTTATGACAGAATCCATGTATTACTTTATGCAAGTAGAAGATGGAATAACTAATGCATGTATACCTAAATCATGCAAAACTAATACATGCATAAAATTATACATAGATTCTCTCATAATTAATCCTTGCATTACTAATACTTGCGTAACTCTAATCAGCTACCAAACGACCATAATCCCTTCAACAATTATTCAATCAACTATGTCTCAATCCATACTAGTCAGTTTGGTTATATGAATTTGGTTCTCGATACTACATAATTATCTTTTAAGACAATAGACAATTAAGGTTCTCAATCTAACACATAAAGGGTTGTTTGGTAACTGGATAAGAAACAAGTTATCTATGTATTAATTTCCTTATAACTTGTACGACATTCAATAGCTAAATAGGAACTAAGTTATTGATGTATAAAACTAATACGACGTTTGGTTGACAATTTAGAATCCTACATAATTATTTCATTAGGAGGTGGAATAACTAATGTACATGTATGACTAATACTTAGATAACTAATGCATGCATAAGATAATACATAAATTCACTCATATCTACTCCCTACCTTACTAATACATGCATAACTCTAACCATCTATCAAACGACCCAAAGGGTTTTTCCCAATAATACTAATAGAAGGATTAACCGATATATCATAATATAAAAAGTATAAATTACATAAATTCAATCATCAATTACTAAGCAATTAGAGCCAAAACGAAGCAGAAAATAATTACCCCCATTGTACAGTAAGGGCTTCGTAATCCCAATATTCCCTAGGGCGAAGTACATTGACATCGGTGTAAACTCGAGCTTTCGACATAACTTTACCGTCAATCTCCAGTTTGGAGCTGTTGATCTTACTAAAACTGATGAAATTTCCGGCGACTGAATCAGGAGGTGACGCAAGTGGAGCACGATAAGCAACAAGGACAGCGCACACTAGAGAGATACGGAAGAGAAATTGAGCGCATCTTCCATGTGAAGCCACCGCCGTAGTGTAATCAACGGCGATTGTATACTACTACGCAGTCTGACATTTTTTTTACAAGAGAGAGAATCAATAAAGCGGGAGCGTTGGTGTTGGTGTTGGTGTTGGATCGAGTTTTGGGTGTGAAGTTGGATACTGGACTAGTCTCAGGACGTGGACAGTGAATTTGGGTCTGAGCCTGAGCCCTAAAATTATCTTTAGTGGTCCATGCCAATTACCAAGTGGGTACTTACTAAAGATGTAGGAGTGTTTGATTAACAAATATATATATTTGACCAAAAAAAAAACAAATATATATATATATATATATAAATAAAGAGAGAGAGAGAAGGGGGGTGGGAGAGAGAGAATATGTATGATTAACAAATATGTTGAGAGATATTTTAGAATTGGCTGAATATTTTAATGACCGATTAGGGATATTATATAAGGTGTGTTCTTAATTTGACCAGAATATCTTATAAAGAGGGGATTCATCAATAAAGAAAGTCTTTCAAACTTTAAGTTGAATAGAGATTTTTTGAAATAGTTAAATGTAACAAACCCAATTCTCAACAGAAACTCATAGATGCATTCCAATTACACAATAAGGATACAATAGAAATTATGGTAATTAACAATAGTTATCGACTGAAACAACTAATTAAAAGATAGTAAGGATTAGAAAGAGATGAGAAACCAGACCCTTAGAAAGGAGACGAGAAAACATAGACTCTTCATAACAGTTTTGCATAACCCTTCTTTCTCATCCGTTATCCTTTTAACTAGTTGTTTATTGGGCCTGGGTCCCAAACCAGCCTTTGTGAAGGCCTTCTAATTTTACTGCTTCTTTTCGGCCCAATAACTAGTTGTGTGGCACCCGTATAGGTATTGACATTGGGCCGAGGCTGGTTCATAACAACTTCCGTCCTCAATAAGAACCTTATCCTCAAGGTTCAAGTCGAGAACAATGTTAGTAGCGTGCACCCCACAAGTTGTAGCAAAGAGAAACTGTGCAATGTTGGCAAAAAATAGTATGTGATCTTGTATAATTCTTGCAACAGCCACCACCCCGAAAACAACAATAAAGATTGAGTGTTCATTACCAAACCGTTCGAGTGCAAACAGGCTCTTTCCAAACACAACTATAGTGTAAGCTTTAGCACCCTTAATTTGTATAGCACATATAACATCAGTTGCATATTCAAATGGAGAATACACAACCCAAGAAGCAACCAACCCACTGATATGTGCCATGTTTGCCAGGAGAAAAACTTCTTGCTTGCTACGTACCTTGCGGAGACGTGAATAATCATAGCAACGAGCATAAGCACCTGTATTAGTAACAATAAACTTTGGTCTAAACAATGTGGCATAGTTCTCCAGTTGGGTGTAATTAATATAACCAGTGCTCGCATCAACTTTCCATGATATAGTCTTGGAAAAAAGTGAGACATTAAAAGACTTTTCCATGTTAGTCTGATAATCATGAGCAATATGTCGACTCTGATATGGTCTCTCGACTATGCCAATATACTCGTTTCCTCCATAGTACTATGTACTGAGATGCCCTCCTCTGTAGGTGATGGTAAATAATAACATCAGATTCACTGAAGGTTTATACTCAAGACCCTTCCATTGCCTAGCTTTCTTAAGTATAAAAATATAAGCACAATCTAGATGAATGTGTTCAAATAGTGCATTTCATTGCTTTATCTATATATGTTGCACTAAACTTGCGTGATTAAGTGCTAAATGAAACTCCAAGGAACTACTGAACTATTCAGATGCATCAGTACCTGGTGAGGAATAAGAATAAGGTTGAAGAGTCATGCTCCAGCCAGAATTGTTGTTTGGCGAATGGCTGTATAGAGCCTTTGTGAAAATATTGCATACAAAACTACATGCCACTGTAATTTTGGCAACAAGAAGGAATCTCTTGATACATGTTCTCCAAACATCCTTCATCTCCATGACACCAAAAACAACAGAGATGGCATCCTTCACATCATCTTTGTTGACTAGAATAATGGGAAATATATCATCATCAAGTTATGGAACAGGATCAAAGACAAGATACGACGAAGATGGCTTTGATACATGAACACCAAACATAGAAAACAAGAGCACATTATCTTTGTTGACAAGAATATTAGGAAACTGCTTCGAATATCGTGCAACAAATGCTTCTAGTGACCCCTGTATTTTCTCCGCCTTACCAGCTCTCTCAATTTAGACAACAAGAAACCAGGAAGGCATTGCTCTTGTCCTTTACCAACCCAATTGAAAGAATACCACAAGGTTGACATAATGAACTTATTATGATCCAAGTTGTCCGAAGCGAGACAAAATACAGAGTTTCTTGTAACTCTAAGAAACATGGTAAGTAAACAAGAGCCAAGATCAAATGGAAACGCTAATCCGGATTGAGCAGGTGGAAACAAATGCAAAGTTAAGACAAGTGAAACATGACCAAGTCTACTAAAGTGATCAGTTATACCTCTGTTAGTAAGTTGGTCATATCTGCAAGTTGAAAGCATTCCAGACAACTCCTCCGAGCATCGGGCTATTCCAAGTTTATGTAGCATACTAAACATGGCAAAGTCATCGAAACTAGAAAATGTAGAATCAAACCATAGTGAAGGTATTCCCACAAATGCAGGAACCAATTGTCGTATTTTATTTCCAATGGCAAAAAGTTCTTCTTCCTCATTCTTGTCTTCATTTCCAACACCAGTAACATAGTTGCGTTCCTCAATAGTATTTGTGTTAATCGTAACCATCTTGTGTGATTCTAGAACAACATCCTCAGATGCTACAGAAAATTCATCGAACACCTTGTGTGCTTGATTGTTGTCGTATATAAGTGGCTCATTAAAGTGTTGTGGAACAGGAAAGTCCGCCTCCTCTTTGGTTTCATCCAAAATCGAATGAAAAATCTCCTCTTTTGCTTGATCTGCCAACATTTCAGTGCTGCCACTTTTAACTAGCATTGTTGCATTCTCAACATCTACAACAATATCAGTTGTCTTATTTAACTTTTCTTTTAACTAGCATTGTTGCATTCTTAACATCTACAACAATATCAGTTGTCTTATTTAACTTTTCACCAAACACCTGGTGGGTAGAGTTCACTTTGTTGTAGTCGGACTGTGCATTCCATGACTGAGGCGAAGGCGAGTTAGCAATAGTGTTCCATGACTAAATAGTTGCAGCCCGTGCCTGAGAATCTTTCACTGTGGTAAACTACTAGAGAAAGGCTAAACGACTGCCATGGGTTTTTCGACTTTGAAAATGAATAAATAATTTATCCATGAAATGGTCCCAACCCGCAAGTTGTTTGTTTTAGAAGAGCCAACGATACCATTCCAAAGCCTCGCCCTCCAAATAGAATGAAGCCCACGACAATTTATGCTCTAATATTATGTCATAGAATATGAAATACTTCTCTGTTTGAATCATCCAATCTAGATGATTGTCAACACTGAAACGACCCATGTCGGGGGCTTGAGATAGGTCCACCATGGTAGATGGAATCAATGAAAGCACCGATGTAACAAACCCAATTCTCAGCAGAAACTCATAGATGCATTCCAATTACACAATAAGGATACAATAGAAATTATGGTAATTAACAATAGTTATCGACTGAAACAACTAATTAAAAGATAGTAAGAATTAGAAAGAGATGAGAAACCAGATCCTTAGAAAGGGGACGAGAAAACATAGACTTTTCATAACAGTTTTGCATAACCTTCTTTCTCATCCGTCATCCTTTTAACTAGTTGTTTATTGGGCCTGGGTCCCAAACCAACCTTTGTGAAGGCCTTCTAATGTTGCTGCTTCTTTTCGGCCTAATAACTAGTTGTGTAGCATCCGTATACGTATTGACATTGGGGCCGAGGCTAGTTCATAACATTAAATCATCTCAAAAAGTTGCCACAGTTTTCAATATGAAGATACTTAATTGAAATATTTTGTAAAAATAAAAATTTGTCCGCTGAAGATCTATAGTATGAACCTAGGAAAAAACTTACCCCTTATATAGGATTAACTATGTATCTTGCTGGAACAAAAATCAGTTTTGATGTAGTTTGAACCAGAAACTTGACATAATTTGTAAAGAGTGAAGGATTTAATCTGAATGACAAAGAGTTAGATTTTTCAATATAAAAGGAAAGACAAGAGTCGATTTGTCGGATTGGATCATTGGTGCCAAGAATTCTTAGTATTCACAATATGCCTTCAAAAAGACTAACTCATTTTTTCTTTGTTTGGTGAACGTCTGGCCTGTTTCTTCAAAATTTTAGAAGAATTGTTTGATACTTGCTTTCAAATCCAAATCTCATGAAAGCCTTTTTTTTTTTTTTCTCAAAATCTCTAAATACTCAAAGTCAAAAACAAGCAAACATAAAAGTATTTAATTATGTACTCTCCAAACATTGACCTCAGACATTCAAATCTATCTAATTCTACCCCTTATCCAGGTCTAATTATTTACCAAAAAAAATTATTTTGATCACACAAACTCCATTCATAGAGTTTCTACTCCATTAACCCTCTTGAGTTTATATGCTCAAATAAATCACTTTTACAAGATTTTAGATTTCTCCAATCATGAGCAATAAATAAAACATCAAATTCTATTATAAGGAGTACAATTAACTCACTTAAAATCAAAATATATGTTATTTACTTTCACCTATAAGTTTTCCCACAAAATTCATGAGTTTTAGGTTTCTAAGCCTTAATTTTCCATTAAGATTACTCTATTCAATTCTAGGATAAAATCGAATTACTAGATGAAATAATTAATGGAGAGACTTACCTCTTAGAAAAAAAACAGCTCTATACCTTGGAAAATTGCCTTTTGAATTTATTGATTTGGATATTCAAAGACTTGGAGACACTAACTTACAACATATGTACATTATGTCGTGCGTCGTTCGTTGCATCAAATTCTATAACACCCCAAACTTTCAAATTATGATTCAATCGTTCTATAAATGTGTATAGACCTCGAACTCGATGGTTTCTAATGTTGCATATGTATTGAAAATAATTCGTTATTGTGGGTAGAGCTTTGAATATGAATTAAGGTCATAAAGAACTTCTAGCTCAAAGTTAAGTTGAAAGTTTCTTTACCCATTAAGCTTCTATATAAGATTTACTTGGTTCAACTTCAAACGATCATATCTCTTAGAATATGAAGAGTTAGGTGGCCCATGACCTATCATATTAAAGATCTTCAAATCTTATTTTCAATGCCACCAATCATTCAGCAATCCATTGTCAAAGTAAAAAGTTATGCTCAATTTACTAGAGGGTGTCTGTCAGTCAAAGTATGATGGCTCGAATGATGGACCGTCATACTTGTGAAGGCTTGGGTGACGGCCCGCGTCAGGTTAGATCATCAGTCCGAATTAGTGAGGCCGAAACTTGGCCATTAATGATAGTTTTGATGATGGTTCGTCAGGGAGCAGTCCATTGTCTGAATCGTCAGACAAGATTTTTCTGCTCTTTAATAATTTTCTAAGGGATAGTTTGGTCCTTTCCTTACCCGATACCGCCTCTCAACTATTCAAAATGTCCCTTACTCTTTTCATAACCCTAGTGCACGACTAAAAACCTCCCCACTTTTCCTCTCATCGTCTCAAAAAGTTCAAAAACCATTAAAGCTTCAAAAAGTAAGATCTAAGGTTAATTCTCAAGGTCACGTTCCTAAGTCGTTCTTCATAAAAAGGTATGTATGTACACTCTCTGTTTCAACTACTCATACAAGGTTCATATTTATTATTTTTATTTTTAAATTACGAATTGAGGTTAGGATTGAGAGATGATTTCATAAACATTGATTACAAATGTTCCTCTCTAATTAATTGTGTTCAAATTACTTTATTAAGATTTCTAAACTTAAATTGCTGATTTTGAATGGGTGAATTATCACATATGATTTTGAAAAAGGGTTTTCCCATAAATAACAAATTTGGGAGTCTTGAGTCTTTCAAAAGCTTTGGTTTAAAATGATGAACAAAGGGTAATTTTTCATCCCGATTAAATGTTAATGATATTGCATTTTATATGTTGTCTTATAACTTTTGGAAAGACTTGAATAATGACATTGAATGAATGCTTTAACATAAATAAGTCTTTGGTTTTCAAAGGAAGGGTCAAAAGTTTTAAATTATTTATTATACAATTCGACATGGTTACAATGACTTGGTATGACGATACCAATGGAAATATGCCTTATTTAGATAACTCTAAATAAATGAAAACTTATAAAGATTTTAATGGGACTTAAAGAGCGTTTAATAATATCACCGAGAAGGTTTAAAGTCCTCGTAACTCATCATGTTTGCCGATATAGGAGGTCCTTGTCCTAAAATATGATTGACCCTTGTAGGTTGTTAATTTGAGTAGCCTTTACGATCTTTTCATTGAGCGAGTTTGGTTCACCAGATTCATATATTTGTAAATTCATGCGGCATACATGGATTGGTGCCTTCGATCAGTGGAGGCCAGACCTATATTTCCCATGGATCGCTTTATGTCGGTGAATACTACCCTACTCAAGATTAATATTTTTTAAAAGGTTGATGTCTAAATGTTTTGGGTCTGCACTTATGATTTTGCCTTTTCTTTATGATTATATTATATGCATGTATATTATTTGTCTCTTCTCTCGAGTTGCATACTAGTACTCGTTGTGCTGATCGTCCTCGGAGGCTACATCGTTTCATGATGTAGGATTGAAGACACAAATTCATGGTTTTGAGTAAGTAGTAGATCATTCAAGGACAACAATAATTAGCATTGTGGTGAACTTTCTATCTTTCGGAAAACAAACTTTTCTTTTATCAAACTTTTTTTTTTATTTTCATGATATGTCAGGGGCCATGTCCAGATGTAGATATTGTGATTATGTTAGTAGAAGTTTCATGGACATATAGCTAGTTGGATTTGATTATCTTGTTAACAGCTGAATGAGTTTTCCTCTTTTGAATTTTCTTGAATATTAATTAAAATGAGCCTTATTTTTTGCATTATTATCCAAATTGGTATTTATATTAGTTTATCCTGGTTAAGCAGGTTGATTGGTGCTCTCGGGCCTAATGAGGTTTTGAATGTAATGTCATTCCCAGTGGCGGACGCATAATTTTCATTCACGGAGTTCGAAATATGAAGAAGTAAATACATAAAAATCAATGTGAGGTGTCTCCTAAATTTTAACCGCCCTTATCATATCCATTTAATATATTTTTTCCACTTTTGCTCTCCACCATCAAGCCATTTTTTTTAAAAAATTAAGCCTTTTTTTTAACTCTCACTTTGTAATGTCCTATTTTATTTTTAATTTTTCTCTATCCAATTAATACCCCAAAAATACTATTTTTAAAAAAAGGTGTAAGGATTGAAGTATTAGTAACATATACTTATAATACTTATTTAGTGCTCAATAACGACAACAAAATAAAAATATTGAACAATATCAATATTTATAGGTTGAATGATAAAAAAAATATAGGTGAAATGAACGAGTGATATAACTCGATAACATAAACAATAAAAGTTGATAAAATACAAAAATCTTATATATGTAAAACTAGTCAAATATAAAAATATTTTAAACAAGTGTGACATAAAACATATAAAGAGAGATATATATTTTGTGATTTTTTTCTTAGCTGAAAATAGAAATTTAGCTAAGGATATAAACTAGTATTGAGAACATCGAAAGAGAGAATTCAAAATATTTTTATTTCAATTATATGAAGAAAAAAAATTACATACATAATATTTTAGATGCAATATCTGCAAAATAGAAAAATTTAGCTATTTTTAATTTAAATAATAAATACATGCAAATGTACACTAATTAAAAATGGAGATAGTCCACTGTGCATTAAAGACGACAAAAGAGTGAAGAAGGACAAACAAAGCTCACTTATTAAAAATGAAAAAGGAGTGAGAAAAGACCAAACTTAAAAAAATGATGTCGAGGGGAATTGAACTCGCAACCTGCGAGAAATAAAACTTAAACCGCCTAGACCACTGAGCCGTGCCTTTCAGTTGTTCAAGGGGGTTCATCTAATCTTATATCCACGTAATAATCAAATCTGACCTTGTATATGCAATGTAATTTTTCGGCCAAAGGGGTTCGGATGAACCCCCTAACTTACACCTAGATCCACCCCTGGTCATGCCTAAGGTGGGGTCTCAGGTCGTGATAGATCAGATGTGGCAAGCCTTGAGTCTGAGTCCACTTTGATATGACAAGTTTAGGACGGCTACTCCAGTTCTAACTGCAACACCAGGGGGCGCCCCCCCCCCCCCCCCCCCCC
>JAJOOR010015045.1:0-21669 GCA_036250505.1 Solanum acaule
TGGCCTCATAGTGAGGACAAGACCAAAATCGTCTTTCGGGATTGCGATCTGACCAAGACGTCTGCATTTGCAATAAGATTTCATGCTTGCATCGCACTTCCGCATTGATCATTGAATCATTCTCATCCATACACAACTTATTCAACTCGGATTTTGTCATAACCTTAACATTTATACATAAAAATTGTGAAAGAAATTTAAAATCAGAACTAACAATCGAAATAAAAAGGTGTAAATATAAAGAATATACTAAAATTTTACTTTACCTTTTTGAAGTAAGGAGCAATTTAACTTGAATGATAATGATAATGGAGGTTTTTTTTTTCTAAAGATGAAGAACAATAAAGAAGAAGAAAACTTAGTTAAAGATGAAGAACAATAAACAACAATAAAGTTTATTTTAACACATGACCAATTTTTATTGGTCAGTGTTGTCTAAAAATTGCACCCACGCGCCTAACATAGGTGAAGTCACAGACTCAGCCACGTAGGCCAAAAAGTGGTAAAAAATTAATAAAAAAATAAGTTCGGGGGGTAATAGGACCTTAGTAAAGGTTAGGTGTGTCTCAGGGATTTTGGGCATAGGCTGGGGGGGTACTTATGCATTTTCCCAAATAAAAAATAAAATAACTATATCCTATTTTAATTAATTTCTACATAATTAATATCAGCATAATTTTAACCAATTGCGATAAAAAAGATACTCTATACCTTGGATCAAACTAGCCAAGAAAACAAGAAGTGGTGTTTTTTTTTAGACAAATAAACATAAAATGTAAAGAAGCAAACACAAAGTAGTCAAAATGAGAGAATTTGAAATCATTAATTATTCGCTAAAACATGTTGTCTGTATAAATGGTGGCACAGCCTACATTTTCACTACTATTTGTTGGTGTTTAAACCCTACAAAAACAAATTTAATGTCTTTTCCCTTGCTATTCAAGTTCTCACTTTTTACATTCTTTTTTTGTCTTTCTTGTTCCCTCTTTTTATTCATCTATCCAGTATGTAATTTAATTAATTAAAATTAGGAAAGAAAATTACCCTCCTTTAACCCCCCCTCCCCCCCCCCCCCCTACAAGGTCATAGAAAAAAGATATATTTTTACTTTGATTTTCTTAAAAAGTATTTTTGCCTATAAGAAGTTTAAACTATTTATAATTTCATTTAAGTATTTTTGCTATAAGAAATTTCACCTATTTATAATTTTATTTATGTAGTTTCAAATGACTAACTCCATGAGGTAATAGTAAGGTTTGCGTACACTCTACCCTCTTCGAATTTCACTTAGTGAATTTCACTGAATATAGCGTTGTTATTGTTATTACGTAGTTTCAAATATGTTAATTTTTATCTGTATATAATATAATAGAAGATTGATGTCACAATGGGCACATAACAGTTCATTTGTGGATGCGCAAGTAGAGTAAATCTTATTTGAAAATGAGATTCGATTCTTTTTTCTTTATTCCTTTTGTTAGGTTTTGTCATTTAGGGAAAATCTTAATTGTTACGTCCAATCATAAGCTACACGAAATTTATTCTTTTTTTACGGGGATTTACTCATCACATAGAATGGATAGGAGAAATGTCTTTGAAGCTTACTTACCTAGCTCTAGAAGGACATGAGTAAAGAATTATCACCAAATTTGATTAGGTTCATTTGAACTCAATATTTTTATGTGTGTATAAGCTTATAAGACGGATTCAATACACAAAATATCTTTAAAATTAAACTAATAAAATTTAAATTTTGAATCCAGATCTTTAAATTTTAGCATCAATTATTTTTAGACTATGTGAAATTATATTTAACTAGGCTCATATATATCAATATCAATTGTGTCATCTATATCAAACTTTTACAATATTAGATCATTTTAGACGCACAATAAAAACCAATAAACTCACGAAAAAAACAGTAATTTTATACTTTTCCACATAAAATAAAAAAATCTTAAATTAAAATCTACCAATAATTGAGGGATCAAAAATACTACTCCCTTCCATTCAATTTACGTAGCACCTTTCAAATTTTTGAGACTCAAGTAAGTATATATTTGACCGTAATTTCCCATATATCTTTCACATATTTTGAATTCTCAATCATTGTGATTTATAATACTTTCTACGTAGTTTTCAATTGTATAAATTTTATTTCAAAAAAATTGAAGATCCCATACCCGAATTCACACTCAAAATTAAACTATTCGACACTCGAAATTCATGGCACATAAATTGAAACCAACGGAGTATTAATCTTTTTTTTCATCCTACTTAACACTTTGTTTGAATGGTTGTTATGTATTGTTTCATAATGTATTATATTGTATTATTCTAATGAATACAATGTTTGAATAGATTGTATCGTTCTCCATTGTTACATAATGTCACATATCCATAATTTGAATGATAAACCTACAAGAAAAATAGGGTACGAGGTAGAGCTACTATGAAAAGATCATAGGGTAAAAGTTAAAATAGAATAATTAAATAATAACTAAAGACGAAATGAGAAAAAAAATATCAAGGTAACAACGCGATCACACCAAATCAGTCATTACATAAAATGGATCTTTTTGTCATTACCTAGTGATGGACTTTAAACTATGATACAATATTATTTAAATAACAATAAAAATAAACACTATATTTAAACTAACAATACAATATAATACAATACAACGGGTACCAAGTTAGTCTAATCTAGCAAATTTGTTGGTACATTTTGACTGTATGTACAATAATAGAGTCAAAAGGGGGACCTTAATTGTAATGTTAATCTCCTACACCTAGTAGGGGACCTGTCTACTATAATAGGGAATTAAAGAGTCTTAATTATTAATATCTTTATTGTATAACTTTTGACCTCATTGAAAATTACTTGTAACACAATGTCCACTCAATCTTTTTATAAAGAAAATTAAGTGGTGTACACATTTTTCTTTTCCTATATGAATTTTCAACATCATTCCAACCATTTGTGACTAGATTCAATGAAATTGTTTTATTCAAAATTATACCATTATGATAAGGTACAAATATATTAGGACCATTTGTGACTAATTAGTCTTTGATATTGTTCAAAAAATACAAATTTTAGGTGGTCCTTTAATTTTTCATTCATGAATATAAACTATTACGGGGAATACATGACGAATGTATTGTAGCTTTCGCGGGTTCGATCGAAATGAATATATAAATGTATGTATGTATAAAAAATTATTTAGTAGACGATAACTCTTAGAAATAATAGCACTTTTGATCCCTAGATGATTGTTAAATTGTGACTTTAGTCCTTGAAATATTTAGCAAAATACATTTAATCTTCAATTTATTAAAATGTATGTTTTCGTCCCTTATGAAGAAAATATGTTTCGATTGATATATTTTTATAGAACTATATTACTAACAAATATGGAGTAATGATACAAACTTAACATAGCATATATATAATTAAGTGGTGAATTAATTAAAAACCGTGTTAAATTGTAAATATTCGCAAAGCATATAGGTGAAAATGCAGATTTTAAATAATTAAAAGCTCAAATTTGCTCAGAGGTGGAGGCTGAATTTTGAAGTTTATGGACAATTTTTTAAAGTTATTGAGTTCTAAATTAATAATTTTATGTATTTGATGAATTTCTTACTACAAAGTTAGTGTTTTTACCAAAATTACTAAATTCATATGAACCCTTAATCAACACATTTACTCTTCCCCCTGGCTGCCTCTGCTTAGAGCCCGTTTGGATTGGCCTAAAAAAAATAGTTTTTAAGTCAAGTCAAATGATTTTAAGTCAAAAAATAAAAAGTAGGGAGAGACTTACTTTTGGTTTTTTGACTTATTTTAAGTCATTTTAAACTTATTTTAAATCATTTTGACCTTGTCAAACACTTTCTAACTTATTTAACCTATATTTTTTGTATATTTGCCAAACATTTTCAAAACTAAAAAACTGACGTAAAAGTAGATTTAACCAACTTTTAAGTCAATCCAAACACCCTCTTAGTTGATATCACAAAAATATATTAAAATCATAATTTGTTACTCCTAAATTGAAGGACCAAAATTGCTTTAACCCTAACTTTTTAATTCAAAATTTTCAAATAAACAATGAATTTAATGCTAAAATCGTAAATAAATAAATAATTTTTTTAGTTTAATTTTTGGGATCGACCCTATTGAGAATTTACACGTGTCATCAAGTCAAATTGATAGATTAAGACTAATCATAATAGACAACTAATTATTTGTTGGACTATGAGTGACAATTAATACTCGTGTAGGTTTTTGAAACAATCACATGCAATGCACGTGACCTTTGTTTCTTCCTAATATAAATTTGAAAATAATATAACACAAGATATTTTGAATTTATTTAATTAGAAGGGGACAATATTGTCGAGTTCATTTCTTGCAACATTAGTAATGTCATATATCTTGTGTTGTAACTTGTAAGTGATGCAGCCATTACATAATATATATTTTATTTTATTTATGGGACCAAAACATAAACTTAACAAGAATATAATTTCTCTAGCCCATATTGGGAACATATGTCTCCTCATTTTATTTTTGGAAATATATTTTTGAATTTTGGGTCGATCGGAAAAATATTTCTACCTTAATAAAGTAGGGCAAGGTCAATAATATACACGCCATTTTTTCCAGATCTCGCTTGTGAGATCATTGTAGATTATTGTTGTATAGTATAGTTCAGATTTCAAGAGTTAAATTTTTTTCATTTATAACCGTGAATTCGGACATGAAGACTTTTAAAAAATTTAATTTTTTTTTTACATAAATATAAAAGTATTATAAGTCACAATAACTAATAATTTAAAATATTTATAAGGCATATAAAAGGTAAATAAAAATTACTATAACTCCTCTCCGTCGATATGAGTTTGCTTACACTGCCTATTTTCTATATTCGAATAAAGAAGAAGGATTCCAAATGGCAATAGGCTGATAGTCAAGATAAAACTTGTTAATTCATAATAATTTTTCATAATAAATTACTATTGTTATTTAGTTTATAAAGATATTTAAAATAATACGATAGAAAAAACTCATTTGATTTTTAAAAAAATCGCGATCAAACATATGAAATTATCCTTATGGGACCAAAAATAAACAAAACAAGAATTTTCCTTTGTCCATATTGGGAACATATGTCTCCTAATTATTTTATTATTCTTATTCTTATGTTTATTCTAATCTACTTTTTCGTATTTTTGTTACGACATGAAGACACATCCTTGTTTCTTCTATGGTCCTTACTTCAAATAAAATAATCAATTAATAATGTATCATACATTGTTTTATTAATCCAAGGTTACATTAATTAGCTTAATGCATGCATGTAAACATAATTAAACACGATTTGTTTATTCTTTAATTATTGTTCATCTCGTTTATTTTTTCGAGTGTCTTAGGTTTTTGTTGTTTTGGATAAAATCGTTTAGATTAACAAGAAATGGGATTATCATAGGAGGGGGTATTTAGTAATTAATGGAAATCTTTCTTCAACATCTGAATCCTACAATAACAATATATTCAATATAATTTCAGAAAAAAAAATCTTTTATTTTTTGTATTTTTTTAGGACTCAGCTATTTAAATTAAATGGGGACAACCTTTAAATATTTTAGCTCTTAATTCATTATATTATTAAAATTATAAATGTAAATTTAATATTTATATTGATAATTCTTGTAAAAAAATATTAGATTCAGATATGATCATAAATAAGAAGACGATAATAAAAAATTAATAGATAATTGATTGTTGACTAACATTATACGAGAGATGTTGGGGCTTACTAACCTTCTCCTCTTATCTTCTCTTTATTGTGTATTACTTTTAATAATCGCATAATCGCTTATTATTTAATGTGTATTATTCCTTCTGTCTCAATTTATATGACTTATTTTTTTAGTCAATTCCAAAAAATGACATATTTCTATATTTAGTAACAATTATATTTTAAAATATTTATTTTATCCTTACTTAACTGATTTATAACCACACAAATACATATGACTTATTTTAGACCACAAGTTACAAAAAAAATTTCTTCCTTTCTCAACTTCATATCAAGTCAAACTAATTCATATAAATACTTCCTTCGTCCACGCTTAATTATTATGCCGCACTTTTCAAAAGTCAGTTTGACTAATTTTATAAGTATATTAGATTACATTAATTCGATATGTTAAACAAAAAATTTAGATATCCAAACAATACAAAATGTATTATAAATTACAATTTTTTGCATATCAATATGATAAAAAAAAATACATTGTAAAATATTAGTCAAAGTACATATCATTTGACTCTAAAAAAAATCATAACAGTTAAAAATGAAGGAAATAGTATTTATTATTATATTTATTATATCATTATCAATTTTTTCTTATAATTTTAATTTATTTATTTTTAATTGCAAAGTTCAAAGACATGCAAAATGCAGTGAATGCAGTACAACAAACACAAGTTCAAACTTCAAAGCATGTCCAGAGGGAGGAATACAAATTTACATGAAATGGGAACTTTAATGGACCCCACTTTTCTTTTGGCTTTTTCTTGAGCCTTTGAGAGTGTGTGTCTATATTTTATTACTCCATCGGTCTTAATTTATAATCACTTTGTTTCTATTTATATGTCGTTTTTTGTTAAAAATAGATAGTTCTTAATATTTTCTTCATTTTATATTAATTAAATTTTTGAGGTATTTCACACCCTTTAAGAAAAGTAGATTAAGATATAAATTGAACATAATTTTTCATTTTTACCCGTAATAATTATTGTCAAATTTATTGAAGTCATCACATTGAAAATCCAAATGAAGGATAAAATTGGGAAAACACTCTAAAAGTAGTCTTGAAAACTGAACAATTAAGTTAATTTGAAAAATGAAAAATGCCTCAAAAATTCAATTAATATGGAATGAAGGGAGTACTATTTATATCCATTTTTAATTGTCATGATTTTCTTTTTTAAAGTCAAACGATAACATTTTACAATGTATTTTATCATATTAATATGTAAAGAAATTGCAATTTATAGTACTTTTCGTATAGTTTTTGAATATTAAAATTTTTTGTTTAAAATATCAAATTATTGTAATCTGATTTAACTTTGAAAATTAGTCAAATTGACTTTCAAATAGCTCAACGTGACAATTAAAAGTGGACTGGAAGAGTATTTACCATTTCACAAAATCAATGCATAAATGACAATATTCTTCCTATTTTACTCTTGTGAGTATTGATCAACATAGAAAAACTAAGTAAATAATTCATGTTCATTGGTCAAATTAATTAATCAAAATAAATTAATTCATGTTCATTGATTGAAAACATGACTTCAAGAAAATATTAAATAAGGGTAGAATAATAAACTTACTTAGTTTCTTAATGCACGTAAAATCTAAAATAGTGACATATAAATAGGAACGGAGGAAATACGATATATTCTTTTAGTCCTTTTTTAAAAAAAATATTTAACAATATTATTAATATTTTTAAAAATCTAATAATTTTAATTTACATTTTTTTAAAAAAACTATTTAATATTTGCATATTATTCATTTAAAAAATTTAATAAATTAAATAATTCATAAATCTAAATTCATAAATTTCAAATTTTAATTTCGCTTCAAAGTATCACCCAAACATAATTTCTTTTACTGTAAATTTTTGCTAAGGAAGAAAGAAACACTACACATTTTTTTTGCCTAGAATAAGTGGCTCAGAAATCTAGGGTTTTGGCTGGTATTGGAGTTTAGTCTACTTGCTTTCACGCTCCTCACAATGTGTGTAGTTTCACACTCTCCACAACTCTATATTTAAAATAATTTATCGAATAGTTTAGGTATGAAGCGCTAAAGCGAAATTTTCATTAGAGGCCCAAAATCTTAATATGCCTCCAAAATCTAAACAAACCTCATATTTATTTATTTAAAATTGATTTTTCTTACAATTTTTAGATGCAAATTATTTACTTAATTTTTTTTATCAATGATTTCTTCAAATATTTATTTTTCAATTATTAATTTAACGTAAAGATTTCATCAATTTAACGTTGAAAAACATTTTTTACTAATATAATCATTATATGAACTGTTAACATAATTCTATAAGTAATAAGCAACAAATTCAATATAAAAATAAGAGTTAGAACAATAGAATCTAATTCAAAAAGTTGATAACTTGGTTCCCACCTTAATATGCTTGTTGTATAAAGAATAAATTAATGTGAATGTTAACATAGAAAATGTAAGAAGGTAAACAATATTTTCTTGATTTCTGCTATTTGAATGAGATTAAAGAGAATAAAATAATATATATATATTATTATTTATTTTTTTATCATAAATAATTATTTTTTCCTATAAAAAAAATCTACATATAATTTATTATTGGTAAAAATTTGAGGCCCCCAAAAATTATGGACCTAAGGCATATGTCTTTTTTTAACACTATAAAGCCGCCCCTGATGAAACACATACTCTCAATATAGTTTAGGTATGAAACTTAAAAAAATAAGATAGTTTAGGTATGTTTTTTACACTTATCTCTAATAATTTAACATAATATATAGAACATATTCTAATTTTGAGTATACATATATTTCAACTCATGTTTATTGTGTCGATTGAACACATCAATTAATTACAAAACACTTATTTAGACACCTTCAAATTTATGTATTACGTCAGATTTAGGTGTCCAAGGACCACAAATTACAATGAAAATGAGTTGTGATTTTAGTTGTTAGTTAAGATCAAGTTGAAGTATTTAGATGTACACTTTCAAATTTGGAATGCTTACTTACCAGCTAAGACCAAAACCGAGTTTTGAACTTCAATTTTTTTTTATCTCTTTTGTGATAATTGTGGTATCGGGCTAGTTGTATACATCTCAACTAGTTTTATGAAGCAATTGATGTCTGATAGCTTTGTAAATGTAGATGAAAAGAATTACTTAATATTTAAATCTGAAATTTCATAATTCTCAATTCATTTTATTAATTTCTCAAAAGAAAAGGTAAAGATATATTATAATAACCAACATGGGTTGTGATGCACTGGTGAGAGTGTTTCACCCTTAACCAAATGTCTCGGATTCGAGCCCTGGATATGGAGAAAATCTTGTTGGGAGTGCCACCCCGAATGGACCCTGTAGTGCGCGATTCAAATTTAGTCGGAGCTCCAATATGAACTTCGAACACCAGATGAAAAAAAAGATATTTTATAATACAAGCAAACTTTAATCCTAAGGCAATTTATTTCCTAAAAAAGTGAATACATCAAGTTGTGCATGCTCAAGTTAGAACCATAAAAAGAAATAGGGAGGACAAGTTTGAACAATTTCTGACTGAATGAAATGCTGCCTCAGACAAAAATAAAGATAGCATTCAAACAGGGAAGAATTTAAGTCTATCCACTGACAATTTTAAAAAATATTTACTCAATCAAATTACTTGGAACAGTTTGGATAAAATATATTTAGAAAATTTTTGGAGAGAATTTAGGAATTAGTGTTTGGGCATATAATTTGTATATTTTGTAAACATTTCAAGTTCTAAAAAAAAATTAGTATTTAGGCCAAATTTTAGTAATTGGAAATATTTTTAAAAAATCAAAATTATCCTAATTTTTATAAAAAAAACACCCATCATTTATTGTTTCGGACTAAATTTCATTCCTAGTTTGTTGTACAAAATTTATACTGTTATATAATATTTTATACAATTTTTATCTGAATTTGTTCTCTGAAGTCACTTCCAATTATAAGTAGTAATAGTAGTTTTTCATATATAAATCAATGATATTTTTCTTTTGTTTTCTTCGTCTTTTTTCAAATTCAAATTAATTATGTTTGTTATCATGACTTTTCACAGAACACTTTTATTATAAAATGATAATACAAAATTATGGATATTTTAAATAATTTTTAGAATTTATGGGTATAAATTTGCATTGAGTCCAAATAATTTGAATACGCACAAGGTAAGGTCCTATTCGAGGAATAATGCTTCTCATTGAGTTTTTTTTAAATTTTTTTTTTTTTTATATATTCAAAACACAAATGCAAAATCTTTAATTTAAAAAAGAGCAATTTCATTCACTGCACCACATTCTTTCGTGGTTAATTAACAGTTTGAGCATGTATACGGTTAAAATTCAAATCCAAAATAAGAAAACATGCAATAACTTTCTTTGGGTAAAATTACTACTCCAGATGTTTCAATTTATGTAGCACTTTTCTTTTTTCGAGAGTCAAACAGTTTAAGTTTGACCGAAAATTTGTGCATGAAATTTTCAATTTTTTTTGAAATGAAATTTATATTTTTGTAAATTACGTAAAAAATATTATAAGTTAAAATAATTAATAATTCAAAATGTTTAAAGATCTATAAAAACTTACGATCAAGATAGATTTACTTAAATCTCAAAATTCGAAAGTGTCACATAAAACGAAAAGAGTAAAATGTTTTTTTCATATAAAGTGGGGTTAGAGAAAATGCATGCACGCGCGCATTGAATGCGTGTTGTACAATTTATAAAACACAACATTAAATAATAAAGAAGTTATTGTCTGCCCAAAAAAGGATTCTTAGTGTCCATTGGGTCGGCTAAAAGTATAGCAATGATAGAGACATACTCTTCCCCCTTATTCACTTCTTTGTCTAAAATTTTCCCCCATCTCTCCATGTCTCCCCACTCCAAGGGTGGGGTGGGGTGGGGTGAAATAAATATATATACACATACACAAAAATATTATTTGATAACAAAAAGTTTTTTTTGTCATTTGTTTGAACTATTATGATGGAGCTTCAATTGGGGCTTGCTCTATGTGGAAATTCAACAAAAGGGTATAATCTTGATGACTTCAATTTGAATAACAATATCAAGAAAGGAAGATCAAGTGAAATTCTTGATGTTCAAGATGAAAATGATGTCAAAGTTCTTCAAACTTTGCCTTTGCTTGTTTGGGACAATGATAATGATGATCAAAACAATGAACATAAAAGGTATATTTCTAACAAAATAGTATCCATTATTTTGAACCAATGATTTGATTCTTAGCTCTCGTTTGATCATAGACTTTGACGTTGAAACTTAAAAGTTTGAGTCTGTGAAATTGTGTTTGGACATGCATTTTACTCTAAAAAAATTGGATTTTCTAGAGTAAATTAAAAGTGTTTGAGTCAAATTTTGAAAATTTAAAAGTATTTGACGATTAAATTTCATGGTTAAACAGATTTTTGAAGACTAGTAAAATTTATGGTCAAACGCTAACTTTTGTTATGAATATTTTTCAAGAAACATTGACATTGTTTGACATTTTTGATTGAACAGAAAAGATGGTGATGAAGATGGGGTGGTGGGGTGGCCACCAATTAATTCATTAAGGAAGAAGCTCTGCCACCAGAGCCGCCGCGGTGCGATGAATTATGTCATGGTGGAGAACGGCGGCAGTGGTGGCAGAGGATCAATATATAAGTATGTGAAAGTGAAAATGGAAGGAGTTGGAATTGCAAGAAAAATTGACTTGAGTCTTTTTCATTCTTACAACGCACTTACTGACACCTTAATTTCCATGTTTGGAAAAAGTAAGTATAAATAATTTTGCGTAATCGAGTTTCGTAAAAGTTTAAAGTATGTCTATCGAAAATAGCTATTTACCTTATATATTTTGAGGCCTATTCGAAAGAGAATCTAGTACTTTTTAATAGTGAATATCTGAATTGATTATTTGTTGTTTAGGAATTTTTTATTTAGGTAGTTTTTATTTTGGGGAATTAGTAAATTGATTTTCTAATTTTTTTATTTATTACAGGTAAAGAAAATGGTGATGTTTATAAACTTACTTATCAGGATAAAGAAGGTGATTGGCTTCTTGCTGGTGATGTACCATGGAGGTATGTCTAAAAATATTAATCATTTTTTTATTTTTTATTTCAAGATTTTTTTTTTTATGAAATTATAATTAATTTGGGAATTTGTGGTTTTTTGCAGGACTTTTGTTGGGTCAGTGCAGAGGCTAAAATTGATTAGAGATGAAGATTATTGATTAGTGGAATATATTATTATCCCCTTTATATTTTAATGTCTATTTTATTTTTACCTTTTCATGTCTAGAAAGATGTAATCTCAAATAGAGTTTTGACTATTTTGTGAAGAACTAGTTTATGACATGCTCTCTTTTAAGTATAACCAAAAAAAAAAATGATATAGTCTATGATAAATATATTAGACATATTTTCCCCAAAAGAAATTTTAGCATACATTCACTTAGTTTTCTTTTACCCTTTGGTTGTGTTTCAACAATAATAATATATTCACTATATTATTACAAGTAAGGTTTGAAAAAAGTAGAGTGCATGTGCAAATCTTATCTTTGAATTTGCAAGGTAGATGCTATTTTTGATAAAGTCTCGACTAAAAAAATGAACTTATATTATTGAATAAGTTTGAAAAATTCTGCTTAATTAATTTACTAGTTAATAAATTGATAGTTAAGACAAATTGTTATCAAGGCAAATGGGGTGAGTTTAATTTAACGATATTTCTAAAATAGAGGATTGTCTAAATCATATAAAAAAGATCATCAATTATTTTATCTATTGATGTGAGATTTTTCAACACAAATCAAGTCTATTTATGAAAATTTAAGCATTTAGCATATCTTGTAGAGTTTACAAAACATACCATACTCGAAATCTTTGAAAAAAAAGTATAAACTAAAAAGGTATAGTCATAAAATTTCTTACATTCTTTTCTAAGTATTAGTGAAACCATAAAAAGGTGATTACAATTAGATCCTCATACTGATGGGCTGGCTATCAATCACTTCAAGCCCATTTTCTTCAGCCCAATGGGCCTTTACATTTTACTTCTAACAAGAAGAAAAATATGCCCAATAACCTCGGAAACCAGGACAAATTTAAATTTTATGATTTCTAAATTTTAGAATATGAATATCAAGTATTAATTATGAGATTTTAATTTTAATTTTAATTTTATACATAATTAAAAAACAAGAATTTGTACAAATATAAAAATTGAATCGAAACTATTAAGATTGACTGAGTTAGTAAAATCGACCTTTTAGGAGAAAATAGAAAATATTAACAAGATTTTTGGATGGGAAATTATAGAATAACTAAATAAAAAGTGGCTGCTAATTATTGGTCAAAATATATTAAATTAATCAACCGACTCTTTTGGGAAGAAGACGTGCACAAAACCCTCAATATTATGCTTGATCCCAATTAATCATATTTAATTGACTAGTCAACCAAATTATGAAGTGAACTTTATCTTTTGGGATAATAATTTTAGTTATCGATAAATTTTAATTTTAATTCTTATGATATATAATTCAACATATTCAATTTTAATTAATTAAAATAAGTGTGTTTGCTCCTTATAATTGAGAAATATATTGTGTTTTAATTACTGTAAAAGTTATATTGCCTTTAAAAAGAATATCAATACAAGTTTAATATAACACCCACATAATTGAATAATGAAAGAGTTAAGAAATAAGATAAATCAGTGAAATTTACAAATGAATTGATCAAAGTAATTGAGGAATTAGGAAAATGAAAAAAAAAAAAAAAGGTGAAAATTTGGGATATTCATATATTTAGGTGGGCCGAGCCATCGATGAGATATCACTCTGAAAAGATTAGACTTTTAATCTTGTATCAAGACCTACATGCCAAGGGACAGTGTCAGGGTGGACAATTTCTATGGAGCATAGGGTTTTCAAAAGATAATAAAGGCGCGCAAAAATTTAGCCAAGTGACGATTTATCCTTATATTAAGATTTACAGGTTAAAAGATAATCTCAGATAAATAATTTGTATCAGGAAAATTTAACTCTCGAAGGTAAAAAAAAAAAGAGCTTAACTGCAAGCCCATCCGATAAGCAGAAGCAAAAGTCGACCTTAATGATCCGACAATGACGAGTTAAAGGGCATAGATTATAAGATTCAAAATTGATGTTAACTTTAATCTTTTATTTTTATTTTTTTACACCAAGTTGACTTAAACAAATCTTCTCATTATTAGTTACTTTTCATGTAGGTGACGTGGCAACAACTTATTGGTGGAAGCATTCAACTCTCAAATAATATTAATATTAAAATTTAAAACCCACTAGAAAACAAGATATTCCAGTATGTACTGATACTGACTATTCTATGTTCTTGAGGGGCAAAATTGTCCTTTCGTATTAATATCCATATCTGAAAGACTAACCATGTGGAGCACCGAACTACTGCACGTGCTGACGATGAAGAAAGGGTAGGATTCAGTACGAGCAAGCCCATGGTAACAAACTAGAATTTCCAATGATACATTGACACGTGTCATTTGTTTAAATAATTCTGGTTTTACTTCTTCATATTAATTATATACTAGATATTAATCCATATTAATATTGTAGTTATATACTCATATTAATCGTTTTTTCAAGGGACATGTAAAATTTAAAGTGAATAAGATAAAATGAATCGAACGAGTAGTTAATATAAATTCACAACCCCACCCCACCCCTATTCTCGAGTTTTTTTTTAGTGATCTTTTCTTTGAACTCTAACAACCGCAAAACAAGCAAACCAACCAACATTAATTAAATGTCATTTTCATACTTCAAGATCCACTAATCATTTGTATTATAATTGGAAATCTAGCAACAAAATACAGGTATTATACTATATAGTATATACTAGTATAAAATAATTTTAAGCCATTTTGATTGGTGTAGAGTATAGACCTTATCATGGTAATTCATGTAGAGAATCCCCACTCTTTTCTGTCATTTTCAAAGCCTGTTTAACCTGTCCTTCTTCTCTTCTCCTCTGTTTGTCACATGCCATTAATGCCCTTAAAGCTTCTTCTTTTTTCTTCATAATTTGCCAAATATACAAATATTTTTGCATAATATTAAATACCCATCTCATATTTCTTTGTAAAAATTTATATGGTAGCCAATGACATATATAGGGATATTGACAATTTATGCTATAATTTGGTTTTGAAATCTGGTTATTTCAGTCTCTCCAGCTCAAATTAAAGGTGGGGTTGTTTTTGTTTTTTTTTTTAAAATAAAAAAATCATTTCTTGTTCATATTTAGCTTCTTTGTTTGTTGTTTTGTCCATTTTTTGAATCTTGAAATCTGAGATGTGTAATTTGTTTGTGTTGGGGTTTTGTTTGGTTTCATTTATTATTAGTATGTGTTGAATGGATTTTAGTTTACAAAATTGTAACTTTTTTGGTAAGATTTGTTTGTTACCCTTTTCTTGTTATGGAAATATTAAGTCAGAGAGGTGAATGGAATTTAATGATGTGAATAATTTTGTCAAAATATAGAATCATATTTGCACTTATTAAAGACAACCTAGTAGTATATTCTGCTGTTTATTGACTTTTTTTCTGGGGAAATAAATGGCTACATATTCATGAATAGTTCTCCACTTATTAAACACAAATGGTATAATTCAGCTGAGGGTCTTTCGGAAATAGACTCTCTATCTCCAAGAGGGAGTGGTAAGATCGGTGTACATACCACCCTTCCTTAGATGTTACCTATGGAATTACACTTAATATGTTGTTGAAACACATGTGGTTTATCCTGCTTTGTATTGATTTCTGAAAAATTAATGTATTTTCAATATTCATGATCTTCTTTTACGACATTCAGGATGTAGAGTAGGTTTATCGATTTCTGAGCTGAATATCTATAAGAAACAACCTATCTACGTGTGTAATTACACTGAATATGTTGTTGTTGAGGATGTAGAGTAGAATCTAGCAGAAACATCCTTATGACCATGTTTCATGTTAGAATGTTCTGTCTTTTCGCCTCATCTTGTAATCAGTTTGTTTGTGTTAAAAGAGGATGTTTTTTTTTATCAAACCAATTTGGTTAAAGAAATTGATTCAGAATATTGTTTTGCTTTGTCACTCATTGCAGGGGAAGCATTTGGATGGAAAGATTTGCTTGAAATTGTATGTCAAAGTTGGACAAAGATCATAGTACCTTAATAGCTTCCTATTAGAAAGCTTTTGCAGGCCTCGTATGAGGCAAACGTAGCTATAGAAGGCGTCGATCGGAGAGGGTTGAAGATGGATCTTAGAAGTTCACTTATTGCTAAATTTTGTCCTGATTTTCACATTGGCTCCTCCAAGCTTAAACTTTGGTACTTGTGGTAAGATGCAAACTCTCGATTAAAAAAAAAATCTAGTTGATTATTTAGTCTTGAATGTGTGATATGTCGAGAAAATTGAGGTCCATGTCCTGGACAACTTCATGCTACATGCTTAGTGGGAATAAGTTGGAGAATTGAGTGTTTTGAATGAGTTGATCCTAACGGAACCAAGGTAAAAAGGCAAGATTGGAAGATATGTTTGTATTAAGGGTGATAGTGTGACTAAGGGGCAGAGTGGTCTCGTATAGATGTCTAAAGGAGTTGTAGTCAAAGGTAGTCGAAAAATTACACTATATCTACATGGTCAATAGTATTTTTTGATGTATATATAGAAGATATTGAACCCCTTGACTTCTTCATATGTTTACTTCTTTCTATTTTGAATCCCCTTCGTGAAAATTCTGGTTCGCCACTTGTTGTAGTCATACATAAGCATGGAAAATTGAGCTCTCCATATAAACCTCTATTGAATATTATTATTGTAAGTGATTAATAGAGTTGCAACAACTAAGAAGAATTATTGAACACTAATAAACTATCCTAAGTAAACACGAACTGTTGAAAGATAAACGTAAGCTGACTACTGGAGTAGTGAGTAGCGTTCCAATACCATTTACTTCTTCATGTTCCTGCTGAAATTAGTAATGGTAAAGGGGCGGAGCCAGATGAGGATCAGCAGAAAATTTCACTGTTTATACCTAGTTAAAATTATTTTATAGTAAATGTTGAACCCTCTTTTGCTTCTTCGTGTGTTTGCTTTTCATATTTTGAACCTCTTGGTGAAAATCTTGGCTCCACCACTGGTAACAGGGAGACATAAGTATTGCGTGAATATATTCTTGTTGAGCTACTGTTTTCTCCCCTGGTTGATTGTATTTTCGTCGATTACAAGTTGTTTCCACAAGTCTCATGTCTTGAAGAATGATTTCGTATATGCTATGTCAAAGATTTTGGTCTTGGGTACTATGTAGTATATTTCTTCCTTCCTTTTGCACTTTGTGGACGAAGTAAAAATAGAGATGGGAGGGATTTGAGAGGTTTGTTTCCCAACAGTGGTGGAGCCAGAATTTTTACTAAAGGGAAATATAAAGATGTAAACACACAAATTAACTAAAAGGATTCAGCATCTTCTATATATACACAAATAATTTTGACCTTATAGATATAGTGTAATTTTTCGACGAATTGTACCCCTGTTTCCTAGCACGAACTATCAGATTAAAACAAACTATACTTTTAGAGATGATTGTCTTTTCGATAAAGCTCAACAGAAACTCTCTTAAGTATCTCCTCTAGTAAGACTTCAATGTATCATCTACGTTTTTTTGTTTTATAGAACTCAATGCATGTGAATCTGTGAGCAATATACATTCATCTGGAGATCTAGTTTTTGTTTCAATAGATTTGCAGGCATAGTACTTTTCTATGTTAATAGATGTCTAGCCGGGCATTTTAGCAATCTCGGCGAGCATAGCATGCGAGGACAATTTGTCTTTTGAACCTGGAAAAAAGTGATTAATCTCTATCAATAGACCTGCTAAAGCTATGAACCATAGCGTACTTAGTATTGGTGCCATGGAGAGATATTGTATTTAGATCTCGCACCTTCTCTTGCATTATTTGTTGGAATAGATAATACATATATGATCAGATGCATATGTACTTAATGGCTACTTAGAGTTGGACACGGAATTCCTAATTCAAATCGAAATATACAATGATTTGGGTTTTTCCTAACTCATCTGAAAATGTGCAGACTATAATAACTTTGAACCATGAGAAGATGTTAGGCAAACTTATGCCGTGGTCTCGGATGGCCCCAAGACATTCTCGCCTTATCTCCAGACGATCTCATGGAAAAGTGATTTTTATCGTGCTCTTGATACTAGTACCGATTTTGCTCTTTGGCATTTACCTCCATTTCCATAAGATCTCCTATTTCTTCCGTCCACTTTGGGACAAACCTCCACCTCCATTTGAGCATTTGCCACATTATTATGCTGAAAATGTTTCTATGGATAATCTTTGTCGCCTACATGGATGGACTCTACGTCCTGAACCACGTCGTGTATTTGATGGGATCATATTCAGCAATGAGCTAGACTTGCTTGAAGTAAGGTGGCGTGAGCTCTATCCCTATGTTACGAAATTTGTCATCTTGGAAGCCAACACTACTTTTACTGGACTTCCAAAGCCATTGTACTTCTCTGATCATCGGGAACGATTTGCATTTGCTGAGGATAAGATTGTACATGGTGTATTTCCTGGCCGGATTGCATCCCCTGAGTTACATGAAGATCCGTTTAAACTAGAAGGACAACAACGCATTGCAATGAACAGGTTACTTCATGCTGCTGGTATCTTTGAAGATGACCTTCTCATTATGTCAGATACCGATGAAATCCCAAGCCACCACACTATTAAACTTCTTCAGTGGTGTGACGGTATGCCTCCCGTGATGCATCTTGAACTTAGACATTACATGTACTCTTTCGAGTTCCCTGTGGACTATAGTAGCTGGCGCGCCAGTGTTCACATTTACAACAGGTGGACGAAATATAGACATTCCCGCCAAACAGATGTTATACTTTCTGATGCAGGGTGGCATTGCAGCTTTTGCTTCCGGAATCTGCAAGATTTCGTATTCAAAATGACTGGTTACAGTCACGCAGACAGAGTTCGACGTACAAACTTCCTAAAGTATTCTAGGATTCAGAAGCTAATATGTGAGGGAGCTGATCTTTATGACATGTTGCCTGAGGAGTATTCTTTTCAAGAATTGATCAAGAAAATGGGATCAATACCTCGATCAGCATCTGCGGTTCATCTTCCAACACACGTCATTGAAAACGCAGATAAGTTCCGATTCCTTCTCCCAGGAGGTTGTCAGCGATCACCACGATGATACTCACACGTTAACTTATTCGTCTTGCTTCATCTGCTAGTTTTAGACCTTAGTGTTGTTTTTCCACTCAAATTTGCAGATGTTTTAGCTGTTATAAGTTGAGTTTTTTCCTTCTTTGTAATGAGAAAAATAGGTTCTCTTACCTTTTGAGTTTTGCCAATATATGTGATACACATTTTACATCAAAATACTTGTCAAATGAAAAGCATTGTTCTTGGATATATTGTTGTTGTAGCGTTTCAATTTTATCGGATGTCTTCGAAGGAACTTAATCAATTTCTCTCTAATGTCCAGTGTAATTCTACAAGTGCGGTCTGGAGAGGTTGGTGTGTATGTAGCCTTATCCCTATCTTATAAGGGTAAATAGGCTATTTTTTATACAACCTCGGCTTAAGTAAGCATATCAAAAATTAAGCAAGTAAAGAAAATACGATAGTGAAGAAGTCAGGCTGAAAACAATGAAGAAGAGAACAATATTAGCAACAACAAATAATATGATCACTAAAGCAAATGAAACATGTAATACTAAAATCAAAGAAAAAGATTGCAGAAGAGTAGCAACAACAATACCGATAAGGAAATTAGATAAGGCTTGACTACCTACTAAGCTTTTACCCTAATCCTTGATAAAATTGGAATGCTATAGAGAAAAAAGACTAATAAAGCCCTGTTTGGGGTTGGCTTAGTGGCCAATGTCATTTTTCTAGGACAATAAAGTACTTTTAAGGTGCATAACAGGTTGCCTCTAAATCTTGAAAAGTTGTAGCAACAAATGGAGAAAAAAGAGAAAAGGTAAACTCAACAAATGACTAAAAGAAGGAAAAGGGAAAAGAAGAACAAAGTGTTGGTAAGATTCTCAAGAAAGTGTTGGTAGGGTTTGAACATAAAATTGGTGATTTTTTTTAAAACATGTGTGGGACAAGTGGAAGGTGAGTTGTTTACGCGCTCTCTCGATATGTTTAAAATATCTCGGAAAAATATATATATATACACAAAATTTGTTCCCATTATCGCGAAGGAACAATGGATGCAATAGCATTGCAAACCTTATTCGTAGTAAAACACCTGATCTACAACTTATAAAAGTTGATCAGTTAAACATTTTTTTTCGAAATTTTATGATTTATATATAGGGCACTTTATCTAAAGTTTATATCCTCTTTCAACCAAAAAAATTGAGTATTTGATTTACTTGATTAAATTTAAAAGAAAAGAAATTAAACACTTTTAATTTCCTTTATATTATCCTCTTTATTCATGTTACCTAAAGGACACTCAAGTCAACCCTTGTTGATTAAGCAAATAATATAATTAGTGGATTTTTTAATAGCCAGTCACCAGTCACCACTCACCACCAAGCACATCAATTTACTAAATTTAGTGGGGAAGTGTCATTTCATCAAACAACAAAAATGTTTCACTTTAAATAAATGTAAGATTAGAATGAGACAGGTTACACATAATAGTACATAAGGTTGATGAGGAGCACTAACTTTTGTGCTAATTACCGATCAGGATTGTGGAAGAGTGATAAGTACTCTTTAATCCTTAATCAAGAGGTTTCAGGTTTGAGTCTCCTTAGGTGCGGAGTCACCTTTGTTAGGAAGCGTTTTATCCCAATTTGGGACTTTTCAATTCAAATTCGAATTGTATCGTACGCCGGGTGAGAAACCAAAAAAAAAACTTTGTGCTAACTATTATACTAATAATAGTGTTATATTAAGCAGCAACTGAGGGACCTAGAAGTATAGATACGAGTTAAGCTAAACTTAACAATGTTTCTTTAGATAATGTATTAGTGTAAAGAAGTTTATTAAATATATACAATATTAAATTTAGAATCCAATTATTAACACACGTAAGTTAGTTATATAATTTAGAATCCATACGTCATAAAGTTAAAACTTTGTATTCGCCTCTACCACCCACCCAAAAAGACAAAAGATTGAAAAGGGAAAAATAATGGAAAATAATTAACAGTTGTTCTTGATGACTTCCAACTAAAGAAAGCATAATTCTTGATGTACAAAAAGGTTTTGTCGTTACATATTTAAATTATTCTTGATGTACAAAAAGGTTTTGGTGTTACATATTTAAATTAGGGGGTACAAAATCGAACCGAAAATCAAACCAAATTGTAAATTGAGAAAAAAAACTCGACTAGTAATTGGTTTGGCTTGGTTTGGTATTGAAAAAAAAACCCAACTATATTTGGGTTGGTTTGGTTTTAACTAAAAAAAATCAACCCGAGACCAAACCAACCCGATATTATATACATAATTTTAAAATTTTATTTTATACATAAAAATATTTACTTTGATATAATTTTTAGATATTTGTTATACTTTTTCATAGTTTTTATCTTTTAATATATTATTTCAAGTTTGAAACTTAGAATTCTAAATGGTTCAATAAAGATTATAGTCCACATATGTTGGTAATTATAATAAAGCTTAAATCAAAATTAAATTAATACTAATGCAAAAAGAAAATCAATTCAACACTAAGAATGACAATAATATTGAATAT
>JAJOOR010015046.1:0-21398 GCA_036250505.1 Solanum acaule
ATGGTTGTTTTACCCTTGTCAACATTATTTTTACCGGAATTCATATTCAAATATAAAAAAGTGAGTAAATTATATATAATACGAAAATGTAATGCAAAGTTTTAAACACATAAATAACTAAATAAGTAGAGACTAGAGACTAATTACTCACAAAATAAATTATTAAATGCAAACAAATAAATAACTAAATGAAAAGTGAGTTGGAACGAATGTACCAAACGTCTACTTAAAAAAGTAGACGTGTATGACCGGAAGCCGAAAATTGAAAGTTGAATTTTGAAGCTCCAATTTCCAAAGACCAAATTCGTAATTTAAACAAGAATAAGAGATTAGAGAGTAGAGACTAGAGACTAGAGAGAGTAGAAGATATTTTTGTGAGTGAAAAGAATGAAAGATTGGGGGTATTTATAGTAAAAAAAAAGGATGAAAATATAGTTTTTAGAAGGTTGGGGTATTAAAAAAAGTTTGGGGGGTAGGGAGGTGTAAAGGGGAGTTATGGGGGTGAAAGAGCCGTTGGTGGGGCCCAAAACCCGTTGCCCAATGGCTATATAAATTAATTAAATTTAAGATTTAAAAAAAAAAACTGATGAACTGGACCGGACCGGGATCGGAACCGGGACTAACCGGTAAATCCCGGTTTCCGTCCCGTTCCCCCTCCCGGACCCGCATAAGTCCGGATCTAACCGGTACAAACCGAAACCGAGACAGAACTGGTAACGGACCGGAACCGGAACCGGCACCTCCCGGTTCCGTTGCCAGCCATAATTGGCCCTTACAAAATATAGAAAAGGGTAGGTAATGTAGCTTATGAGTTGGAGCTACCACAAGAGTTAGCCGCGGTCCATCCGGTATTTCATATATTCATGTTGAAGAAGTGCATGGGCGATCCTTCATTGATCATACCAATTGAAGATATTGGGATCAAGGATAGCTTATCTTATGAAGAGATTCCGGTCCAAATTCTAGAACGCCAAGTTCTCAAGTTGAGAATTAAGGAAGTAGCATCAGTCAAAGTCCTTTGAAGGAACCAATTCGTTGAGGAAACTACCTGGGAAGCTGAGGAGGATATGAAGAAGAGATATCCACATCTCTTCGAATCTGGAGAAGTTCCAAATTAAGGTACTAAACCTTTTCTTAATTAGCATTTTATTTATAAGTCCGCATATTGTAATTGCATTGTGCTTGTTGGGTGTTTGAGCTTAATTTTAGATGTTACACCCTTAGCCTACTAAGAGTAAGCTCATTCGAGGACGAATGTTCCCAAGGGGGAGATATTGTAACAACCCGTAACTAGAAAGAACCATTTTTGGAAAGAATGAAAATCTGGAAAATTTGGTTAAGTAATGTTAAGTTTGAGTTTTGGGTCAACTTCAAATGACCAAAACTCATAGATCAGGATGAGTTAGGTGTGCTTCCAGATAACATAGGAAATATATTGGAATTATCTTTCCAACGCCTCCGAGTTTGCGCAATTCCAAGTTTGTATAAGTGAGATATGACCATTTGAAGTTGGACTGTTCAAATAAAGAAAGTCTAAACCAGATTTTGAAAGGGTATTTTAGTCTTTTCCTTACTCAATTATTTTAATTTGTTTTTAGGAGTTTATTTGGGATATAATAAGAATTAGATCAGTTTAGAAAAGTTGAAGTTCACGCTAGGGCTTGGAGAAAAGAGAAAATAGGAGAAAAGAGAAAGAAAAGTCAAGATTAGTCAAGAACGTTCAAGTTTGGTTGTGGATTTCACCAAGGATTCAATCCTATGAGGTATGTGAGATCACATAGCGTTAGGTTAGTTCACCCACGCGCCAATCAGATTCAGTTCAGAGAAGTTATATAGTTTTGGAAGTAAATCCTATGAATTCTTGATGTTAATTCGATTGAAATCTTATGGGTTCTTGTCGTTGAAGTTTCTTGAGTTTGATTCATGATTTTAGGTGTGATTTTGAGTTAAATCTTGCATATATTGATGATATAATTTATTCTAAGTGTTTGGGGAAAGAACCAAGTTGAAATAGGGGGTTTAGAGTTGAAAAACGAGCAAGAAAAGTGGGAGTGCATCTGGGCTGGGGCACCGCCCCAGCCAGAGCACCCCAAAAGGGGCTCTGAGGTTTGGGCTCTGGGGAGCCGTGCTAGCTAGAGCGCCCCAACCCAGCCCTTGAAGGGCTGGCGCCCCGCATCCCTCAAAGCGCCAGGGACGCCAATTCTTTCCATTTCTCCCCCATCTTTCCGAACTAGTTCCTTAGCAACTTACCTATGTTTATAGTTGATTCCAACACTCTAAGATACATATAAACATCATGAAATCATCCATAAACATGAGATCATGAACCTTGAATCAATAATCCAATTCAAGGAAAGTTCATATCAAGGTCAAGAGAAGCAAGAGTCAAGTCAAGAAAAGTTCTTAGAGTTTCCAAAGTCTTTTCCAAATGTTTTAACTTTGTTTTAAGACTTAAAGTGCAAGTTGAGTAAAGAGTAATGAGTAAAGGTTGAAGTTCATTTATTCAAAAGTATATGGGGACTATGTATTTCCAAAGAGTTTAAAATGTTTTCACATTTAAACAAGTAAGGAAACCTTGATTTCCAAAGAGTGTTTGAACTAGTTTTCAGAAAAGAGTAAACGCTTTCACAATTAAGCAAGAGAGGAATCTTTGATTTCCAAGATAGCCTTTGAGTTAAGTGTTTGAGCATTTATCTCAAATCACAGAAAGAAATATATTTTTAAACATAAGAGCTAGTATCATATTTTAGGAGTAGTATTGAGCACCGATATGGGGGAGAGTTCAGACAACTCCCAGCACCCATAAACCATATAGCCATCATGGATAGAAAAGGGTCATACTTTTAGATAATTCCTTAGTGGTTTTTAGCATAGACTAGTGGATTCACTTAGTAGTCAGGTTCTATACCCTCGACAAGGTATAGGACGGTCCTGGCAGCGTGAGGCAAAACATTGTATCATCATAATAGCTCTTATGTAATGGTTATCGGTTAGAAAAACTCCCACAGAAGTAATTGTATTCTTATATACACAGTTTACTTATATTTTTACATACATTTCAGAGTTATATTGTATTTTTGCATACACATAGAGTATTATTGTATTTCCAAATACACATAGTTGACATCCATGTTTTAAAAAGCTTTTCTTTATATTGCACTTGTTTTATACTGTTTTATATTGAAATGAGTTCAATTAAGTTGAGTTGAGTTGAGCCAGGTAAGTTCTTCAGTTCCTTTCAAGCTTATGCTTGTTTTAGAATTTCCCTCGCATACTCGTACATTCAATGTACTGATGTCATTTGGCCTGCATCTTTTAATGATGCAGATACAGATAATCAGGATCAGCATCCAGCGCATCGTTGATTCTAGTTGAGCTCCAGACTTGTTGGTGAGCCTCATTGCTTCTGGAGGATCCTTTTTATTGCTTTTAGTAGTTTTAGTTTCATTAGGATGTCGTGGGTCTTGTCCAGACATACATCTCAATTGTTTAGAGGCTTCATAGATAGTCAGATGTTAGTTCTTGAGTTTTTTATATCCCGTTTTAATGGTTGAGACTTGAGTTGCCATTTTGGCTAAGTTTTAATATTCCTTGAAGACATTTCGCATGAGTTATCCTTTGAGACTGTTTCTTGTGTTTAAGACTTCCGTTGAGTAAGCAAGCCAGGCCAAGGGTTCACTTGGGGTCAGCAATGGTTCTCGAGTGTCAGTCCCACCCAGGGTGTAGGCTCAGGGAGTGACAGCTTAGCAGGACTGTCATTTTTTCGAGCTCTGTTTCTTCATTGAGCTGCATGGTGGGCTGGTTTGCCACACACAAAACAATTACCTTTTTTTTTCTTAAAAGTTTGATTGTGGACCCTGAATTTATCATCAATTTCTTTTTCATACCTGTTATCTTAATTGCGAGACTTATTGTCTTCCACAAGATTGGCTTTTGTAGCGATTTCTTTTTCTTTAGCAGAAAATGATTGCTTTCGATTGGTATCCTCAATGACGATGTGTTTTACCAAATCTTCAAGAGATAATAGCTTTTGTTTGTGCTTCAGATTTTGTTTGTAGTCTTTCCAAGATTATGGTAGTTTTTCAATCAACATACCAGCCACAAACTGCTCTAGTAAAATAATTTTCTCCGATTTAAGATGTTCAACTAGTTTGTGAAACTCATTGATTTGTATCTTCACATATTTCTCCTCGGTCATCTCCCATTTGTAAAAATTACCAATAACAAACTTTTGTTTGGTAGCATCTTCAGCAGTATATTTAGCAAGTAGTGATTTCCAAATGTACTTTGCTTCCTTATTAGAACAATACACATCGAACAATTCATTAGAGAGAGTACTTAATATTGTGTGCTAACATACCTTATTTGCATAAATCCACTGATTTAGTTGCTTAGAAGCAGATTCATTCGGTTTTGATTTTATTAGAGCAAATGTCACTCCATACATGTCAAGAGCAGAGAGAATCTGTTCATGCCATCTCTTAAAATTCTGTCCACCAAAAACATCCACTTTTGAAACATCAGGGAAGTATTTGGTAAAGTTGTGTGAAGGCACAATAAGGACAACACCATGAGATATTTGAGCAGCAATGGTGGTATTATCAGTAACAATAACAGGTGAATCGTTTCTGTGAATCATGATAACTGAAGTATCCTTAAGATTGTTAGAAAATTATTGGAAATCACGGAAATCTCATAGCTTGAGGCGTGCCTATGACACTGTCCTTAAGGGTGTTTCACTGGTTAAGGTGTATCCCCATGATTCAACAAGCTCTTCTAATACTAAAACTAAAAATATTATCTAACAAAGAATATATTTTACTTAAGAAAACCCAACAAATAAATAAGAAAGAAAAGTTTCGTAATGTAATCTTTCTTCTTCTCTACCTCTTCTAACACACAAATTTACTATATATAGATATATAGATCATATCACCAGCCGTGCATACAATGCACATTAGGACCAAAATAATTTCCATAAAGGCTATAAAATATTACCAAATATTCCATGAAATTTCTGCGACACCCAAATCAATAGTAATTGCTTAACGTCATAAAGGCAATTAACCACTGCCATATTAAGAAAACAAATTGTTGGCTACATAATTAAATACTTAATATAATATTAATAAGCTAAGTAATTAAGCTAATAATAGGTAATAAATAATTTCAAATATTATTTTTATACTTTTTAAGATAATAAAGATATTTTATCAACAATATGTACTAATACATGGAAATTCATGATATTATTAATGCAATGAGATTTAATGCATACATTAGCATGGTTAAAGACCAGTTTGTCTTTCAATTTATTTATTTTTTTACATATTTTCCATCATATTTGTGGAGGGTATCTTTGTAAGAGCCCGTTTGTATTGACTTAAAAAAAGTAACTTTTAAGTCAAAAATAAAAAGTCAAACTTAAATAATTTTTGAGTCAAAAAATAAAAAGTAGGGGGAAACCTACTTTTAGTTTTTAACTTATTTTAAGTCATTTTAATTTATTTTAAGTTATTTTTAACATTGTCAGACACTTCCTAACTTAGACGCACCAAAATTTGGTAAGATTTATAATATTGCAAACTAGTGTATATCTAAGTAATTAACTCCTAAACTAATGAGATTTCTGTAAATTACCCTTCTTTTATATAAAGAAATCATTGAAAAATTGACGGACTTTGTTTTTTTTTTTTAAAAAAAATCTCTTAATAATGTTTTGGATATTTTTTATTGTTATAATAAAATATTATCAGTCTCATATAATAGAGTAATATGAAAGTCCATTCAAAGAAATACTTGTTTGATGCACGTTTTCATCCACACTAGCTTTATTGTGTATTAGTAGAGTGCATTAGGATAAAACAATGCATGCATTAACTTTGTGTATTAGTAAATCTTATTTGATACACTATATTCTATTGTGTATTGAGGTGCGTATGTAAATCTATCATATTTGTGGAGGATATCTTTGTTAAGAGCCCGTTTGGATTGTCTTAAAAAAAGTAGCTTTTAAATCTAAAATAAAAAGTCAAACTTAAATGACTTTAAAGTCAAAAATAAAATGTGTGGGAAGACCTACTTTTGATTTTAAACTTATTTTAAGTCATTTAAAATTTATCTTAAGTTATTTTTAACCCTGTCAAAGACTTCCTAACTTATTTTAAGTTTTTTTGTATATTTATCAAATATTTTAGAAATAAAAAACTGACTTAAAAGTAAGTTTGACCAACTTTTAAGTCAATCCAAAAACCCTCTAAATTACTTTATTAATTATTATTTTTTGCAATGCATGTTATTTTCAATACATCAAATCAGATAATGTAGAATAAATAATTTCTACATAAGTAATACAAATATAATTAATATACCATATTTAATATTATTTTGATATACTCTATAAAACGTGTCCAAGTTATTAACTTTTTTTTTAGTCCTCCCTCTGTCCCTAATTACTTGTCCACTTTTGAATTGATACACCTATTAAGTAATCAATTAATGACATAGTGAGTTTATCATTTTACCCCTATTAATTATGAAGTGAATGAAAAGTTCTGTATTTTTCAAAGTAATTAGTCATTTAATTGAGGATATAATAGGTAAAAAAATTGTTCTTTCTTGATTTGTTAAAATGGACAAATAATTAGGAACAATTATAAAAGGAAAAGTAGACAAGTAAGAGTATGAAAATTGAACGAACATCAGTCTGTCTCATAGGGTTCAAAGGAATCCTGAAGTCATCCATGCATCGAAATGTACAAAAGGAAACAACCTACTCCATTTGTTCTTTTCCTCACTTTCTTCCATCATGGATAGCTCCCCTTCAACCACAATGCTAATTTTTTTTAAATTTTAATTCTACATATTTCATAATCTTTTCATCAAGCTACACTAATATAGTATATATGCTATTAATATTTTCGTGGTGGATTCAGAATATTCATGAGGTTAAAAAAGTAACTAAAGTATAGTGTCTAGCATTTAATTTGAAATCTTATGATAAAGTCTGAACTCCTCATATTATTGCTAAGGTATTTAAAATTTATATATATACCTAAAAAAAATTTATAAAAGAATTTTAGTAAAGACCCTGACCGCTCTAAATCCTCCTTTGCAGTGAGTCATATATGGAAACTTTTCAATTCTTTTCAAACATGACAAGATTATAAATATTGATTATTTTTGCCTCATGATTATGTCGGCTAATCCTTTAATTAGTCGATAATTTTTGCAAAAAAAATTTGGAGTGATTATGTCGGAAGATGCTTCATTAATCTAATCATAATATAGTTAAATAAATTTCCTTAATAGGATTAGGGGAAGAAGGTTAAGGTTGTTTCAATTTTCAATTTATATGATGTTTTGTTATCCAAAAAGCTTTTAATTATGTACTAATTAATTAATAACAATTATTGAATAGCCTCAAATCATGATTAGTGTAACGCGGGTTATAGTTGACCCAAGTTACTTCTACTATGATTTTTTTAGCGGAAGTCCAATAATTAAATCCTTATAAAACATTTGAAAAAAAAAATTCTAATCGAATAATTAATTAGTGGTGGGATTAGATTACATTTAAATAGAGACTACAGTCATATAAAATTACTTGAGTAGGTTTCATTAAAGGGGAAATTAGGCGGATAAGCAAATATATACTAGTGAATTAGCTAATATAGTCATAGTTTTCATTAATTACTAATCATAGCTTAATTTTAGCTATAATTACGTCGCATCTCTCCTCTCTTCCTCTCTCTCACCTCTCTCCTCTTTTATACATATATAAATACAAATTATACAGATATATGACAGATTATATGCCAGATATATAAATACAATTAACTTCTATCCATTATCTGTCCTCTCTTGCTCGCCTCTCTCCTCTCTCTCCCAATCTCGCTTGCCAGATATACAAATACATATGTATACCAATTACATATACACTTATCTAATAGAAATACAAATACAATTCGAGAGATACACATATACAATTCGCCTCTCTCCACTCTCTCGCTCGCCTCTTTCCACTTTCTCTCTCGCCTCTCTCCTCCCTCTCCCGTCTTGCTTGCCAAATATACAAATACATATGTATATCAATTACATATATACAATTATCTGACAGATATACATATACAATTTGTCTCTCTCCACTCTCTGCCCTCTCTCGCTCACCTCTCTCCTCCCTCTCTCAATCTTGCTCGCCTTTCTCCTCACTCTAACATGTAGTTACAAATTGTAATTAATAAATTATAGCTATGATGCTTAATTAATTTTATTTTAATGGCTATTTGCGAAATTTCCTCTTCATTAAACTTATAAAACCAAACATTTGTTTACCCTTTCCTCTATTTCAAAATAAGTGAATTGTTGGAGTTTTGCACACCCTTTGAGAAAAGAATATTAACACATTAACCAGACACTATTTTCATTTTTACCTTTTTTAATTATTGTCAAATTACTCTTTAGAATGACTAAACATTGATTATAATAACTAATCTCAATACTTCAAAGCAATTAAAAATTCTTAAACTCATCACATATATAGGAAATCTAAATGAAGGGTAAAAATACAAGAAAATTTTAAAATTATTTTTAAAGATTGAACAATTAAATTAATTTGAACTATAAAAAATATATCAATAATTCACTTATTTTAAAATGGAGGGAGAACAATTAAATTTATTGGTGTGTGTCAATAATACGTGGAGTAAAACGACTAAGATTTTAATTATAGCATGCCTAATTAATGTGAATGAGGCTTATAAAGCGTAAGGAACAGAATAGAATTAAGTCATAAAGTAAGAGAACAAAAATAACCTAAAGTCTGGTGCTAGAAGTTGGTAATATCATTGGATAAGCTTGATTTTATTAATAAGAAATAAAACAATGAATATCTAAAGAGCATCAATGGTCTCAATTACAGGTGTTCATGGTTTGATTAAAAATCGAATCAAACTAATTGAATAAATTAATACTTTTTGGATTTGATTTGGTTTTAAAGTTTTAAAATTTAAAATATTTTGTTTGGTTTTGATATTAATTAAAAAAATTTAAGAAAAGATCATATCCGCCAATATATATTGATTTTTATCAATAATTTTAAATATTGTTTTTTGTTTTGTCTTGTAATTGTACTATGAATTCTGGGGCAAATCATGTTTTATTTGTGTTTATGTTGATTTAAATTATTTGTACCGGTGATTATTCTAATTTTTTTGAACGTGTATAAGTTTTATTTGCAGGTTTATTTTGGGTTCTAACTTATAAAAAAAATTTGGAAAATTACATAAATACACAATATAAGATATCATAATCTCTATGATTTCTTACCATTTAAAAAAATTACAAAAATTCCCTTTGGGATACATCCCTGCGACCCTATCCCCCCTTGGATACATCCCTCCCATTAAGTAATGTATCGTTTGCAATGTATCGGTCAATCAAGGAATGTATCCGAAAGCAATGAAAAATCTGAAATTTTTTATAATTAGAAAAACTTTCGAGATATGATATAATTAACCCCCAAATGGAGACTTTTGTAAGCTTTCCAATTTCTTTTTAAAGTGGATTGAAATTATCATAAAATTCACAAAGTTTAATGAAATAATTATGGGAATGGGCCGCTCAGCCAAAATTGGCCCAACTTTATCCAAATTACCCGGTTTAGCCTAATTGGAGTACATATTTGATAATTAAGACGACAATGATTAATAAAGTATAACTTACATAAATCCCATAGTGTTAAGAGTTAATTGCATTATTTCTCTACACTTTTTCAAATTACAAAAATTCCTTAAAATTTATGGATTTCGGATACAACACTAGACTTTCAGATACATCACTGGACTTCCGGATACCTCACTGGACTTCTGGATACATCAACAAACATCCGGATAAATAGGTAAGGGATGTATCCCAGAGAGGAGGGATGTATCAGCGAGGGGATAGGATATTCGGATACACAGGGGAGGGATGCATTAGAGAGGGGAGGGATGTATCCGAGAGGGGGATAAGGATGTATCATCGAGAAGAGAGTGATGAATCTGCGAGAGGATTTTTGATTTTTTTTTTTTAAAATTATAGGAAATTTAAAAAATTATGAATAAAATGTGTATTTAGATAATTTTTCCATTAATAAATGATTTGTTATATAATTGGTCTTCACTTCTCTTCGAAAAGGTGAAGAAGTCAAAATGCCTAGAGAATGAGATTTCATTGGAAGAACACCAAAAAATCAATTTTTTGTATGAAATTTAGTGCAACAAATATGGAATTTTAGATATAGATTGTTTATACATAATTTTACTCTCCATACTATATGATTATTCAAAGTTGATACATTATTTATACATTATATATACATGTATATGTAATGTATCAACAACAACAATAATAACAACATACTTAGTGAAATCCATTAAGTGGAATTTAAGGAGGATAGAATATACGCAAACCTTACTAACTTGTGTAGATAGATAGACTGTTTCTGAAAGACCTTCGACTCAAGTGCATCAAACCTAAGTAAAGAAAAAAATGGCAATAAAAAAAGCATATCAGTTAATAAAAAGGTAGTGTGAAGTCTACAAGAAAGAACAATAACAACAACAAAATAGTGTGATATTCGAAACGCAATAAACAACATGTGACCAGAATTACAAGGGTACGACTAGTACTACGACATGCACTAACAAGCCTAAGCATTTGCAAGGTAAGATAACACTCTACCCCTACTAACCTTCTATTCTAATACACGACCTCCACTCCTTCCTATCTACAATCATGCCTCGGTAATATGAAGTTGTGTCATATCCCTTCTAATCACCTCTTCCCAATACTTTTTCGGTCTACCTCTATCCCTTTGCGTACCCCCTACAATCAACCTCTCACACCTCCTCATTGGGGCATCTGAGCACCTCCTCTTCACATGCCCCAAATCATTTGAGTTGCTTCCTTATCTTGTCCGCCACAGAGGCCACTCCCACCTTTTCATGGATAATATCATTCCTGATCTTGTCATTCTTAGTATGCACACACATCCTTCTCAACATCCTCATTTATGCAACATGCATCTTCTAAACATGCGTTCTTGACTAGGCAACACTCCACCTCATACAACAAGAACGGTCTAACCACCACTCTGTAGAACTTACATTTACATTTAGGTGGTACTTTCTTATCAAACAAGACACCGGAGGCAAGCATCCATTTCATCCGTGCCGCCCCAATGCGATGTGACATTATAGTGTATAAACATGTATATGCAATGTATACTAATGTATATATATACTTTTATACATTATATTATTATGGATTTTTAAAATTAAAATTAAAATATTAAGAGGATTACTAATAAACTTCCAAAAGTTTAATTGTACTTTTAGCTTCATAGCTTGCATAAAATTATTATACGTTCAATGAATTGACATTGGAGCCTTCAATTCTAGTTAAGACACGACATAAATAAATATATTTAACTTGATATGAGTATATTTTAATGAAATAATGTTACATCTTTCCTTTAAAAAATTGCCGCATTGTTTGTTTAATAAGAAATATAATAGTGGAAAAGGAAGAAAAGAATATATATATATATATAAAAGCCATACAATCTAATCAAAACTGATAAATGTCTATTATATATTATGTTAGTTTAATTTTAAAATCAACTAAAGTTATTTAATTTTAGATCCAAATTTAACTGAGAACTTCGCAAGATCTCTTTTTTTTTTTTTCATTAAAATTTTGTATTTAAACGTCATATTCCTATTACCTTAATAATTTGTGAAAATTATATAAAAATTGGACCCATTAGGTAAATTATTTATTCAAATTGGATCCAATTCAATATATTTATTTTGATTGGATCCACGACCCAAACTATTTGATTACCGTGTTATTCTATTCACTGAACCATTGCTTCTTCATTTTTGATATCATCAGACTATATATATACTTGGATACTCCAATTGTATTTATGTACTCTGATGGTATCAAATAACAATTGAACAATCTTTTCACTGAAACATTGTGTGTTCCTCCTTGATGCCATCAGAGTATATGTATATTCTAATGGTATCAAGAAGTAACCGAGTAGTGTATTCACTGAAACACTACTTCTTCCTCTTTGATACCATCATAGTATATATATACTTTGATGGTATCAAATAGTAAACATATATTAGTAGTTAAAACCAGGGGGTGGGGGGTTTTTGAAAGTAAGGGGATAACCATTTGTAAATAGTTTCCCTTTTTTGAATATATGTGTTCTTTTTCCAAATAATTTCCTCATGAAATACTTACTGAGGGAAGTAATTAGCGGTTTGTTGAATCGGAGACTCCAACCAAAAGTATATATATTTTTTAATTATATAGAAGAGCTTAGATATTTCAAAATTGGAATAACAACGGATTCTTGAAATATGAACATAAAGATGTTAGGTAGAGAAAGAAATATATAGATTAATATTATTGAATATTCTAATTCAACAACCTAATTCTAATAAAATAAGCTCTCTAGCTCATGCATGCTCCTAGAGTCAACAAAAGTAAGCAGCCGACTTGTCTTCATTTAGGAAAGGGTCGCATCCAAGTCGTAGTCCATCTACTCTAATGCAAATAGTATCACGTCCACTTTCATAAATTAAACTCAATTTTACTGTTACTGCAACGCTTCGTAACACTTAGACAAGTGACATGCAACCAATAGACGCTTTGACCGCAGATTGTGCATGGTAGGATGCACCACCACTAGTGCAACTTATTGCCTTAATCAATGACCATAATATCCCTTTCCCTTTTCCATTCCCACTTCCTTTGCCATATTTATTATAATCACTAATTCCATCGCCAACTTTACGATCTAATCGATTTTTGAGATCCTTCAATTCCATCTCATGAGTTTGATTATATCCCAAGAACTTATTTTTACGTGAGAACGAAAACGATCGTTTCTTTGACATCGAGGATGACAATATGGGATTATTATTTTTGTAAGGAATAAGTTTCCCACAAAAGAGGATATTTTCAGAAGGAAGTACGACATTATTCTTGTAATTACTAATGAACTCGAACGTGTGATCTTCATCATCTGATGATGAAGTAACACTACTCTTCGAGTCGTAATACTTTTCACTTACTTCAGAATCAATATCATCATCGTCATGAACGAGAATTAGATCAGAGAGCGAAAGAGTATCATCTAGATCTTCCTCTTCCAATATCCTTAAATCCTTCTTTCCCATATATCCTTTCATAATGGTAGCCTCAAACTAACAAGTATAGTATAAACTTTGTGTATATAGTCTCTAAAAGATAGAAATGTATATAGGAGAGTGTTTGGATGTTGAAGTTATAGCCAATATGCTTATATAAAAGATTGGAAGTTCAAACTAATTTGGCTTCTAGATGACCATAAAGGAACAATGAGAGGCTTGACTAATTTAAAAAAGAGAGTCATCTTCTAGAATACAAGGCAAAGGAGGAGGAGGGAAGGAGCGAATACGGAGAGAAATTTCTTGTAACTTTGTCATTCTAAAATTACTTGACAAACTTCAAACATGACTTATAATACATATTAATGGTCGATTTGGTCATAGACCGGCTGTCCTTCTAGAATATATATATAGGTGGGTTAGTGGGGAAGAGAGTCTTTTTCTAGATAACAATACTATAAGCCAAAATGGATTAAAAAAAAAAAATTAACTTGGGAAACTTTTAGTCTTCTTCTAGATATCAGTAACATAAGTCAAAATTGGATTATTGTTTAAAATTGGGATTCAAGAAATTTCACCAAGAGGAAAAATAGTTATGTATTTTATTATTAATAAAACGGAGAAGAGTCTAAAATATCCCTAAAGTATTGGAATTGGTACAATTATATCATATTATATTATATTATATTATCAGAGCTTAGGAACTTTCATGGTAAATATGAGATTGATGTGAAGTATACGACATAGATATGTTCTTTTCAACATGGATCTAGGAGAAATGAGAACTAAAAGTACTAGATTGGAAGAGGTAGATATACCTCAAAACTTTGATTTGTTAAACAAATGGACTATTCCGAAAATTGATATTAAAACCATTTATGATTATGGTTGGTTTGATAAAATATCTCATAAACAGTTAATTAAAACAACTGAGCAATCTTTGGCGTTAAATTCGTCTGAACAGACTATTCGTTTGTTAAACAAACGAGATATAGATTTATATAAAACTCAGTATAATTTCTTGCATATTGGCATGATTCAAATTGCTTTTAAACCTTTAACTCTTAAAGGGTTACCTGAGACATTTTTAGCTGCTCTTTGTGATGTTAGAAATTTAAATTTTTGACAATCTTTGATGGGTTCGATTGAGTCCACTGTGACTTATGGCCCAGTATATTTTAATACTCAGTCTAACTTGCAGTTATCTTTAACTGATGCTAATATTCTTGATGCTTTAACTTTAAATGTTAAAACACATGGTCATAATTATGTACCTGGATCTGAATTGATTTGTTTATCTTATAGAATTTATTTTAAATTGTTTTCTACGTTAAATCCAAGATGTAAGTTATATGATACATCTGATCAAACTATTTTAGTAGAAAATAATTTTGCTAAATCTAAGGTCACTACTAGAAGACCTATAAAATGGGAAGAAATTAATTTTCCTACTACTTGGACTTTGGATTCGGTTATATCTCCTAGCCAGATGGCTAATGCCGTCACTAATTCTGAGTATTCTCATATTACTCAAAATCCTGATGGTAGGATTTGTATTCAGTTTGATGATAGAAGTATTCCTTATAATAGACATTCTTTTTCTGATAGAAGATTGCCTGCTATTCATCATATTTCCCCGATTGAACGGTGTATGGTCCAGCTCGTAATCGTGCTGCTTCTTTACATACCATACCTTCGATTATATCTGTTGATCAAAATAAAATAAAAATTGATCCTCGTTTAAATATTGTTCAAGCCAATGATAATTCTTTGGATATTTCTGATAAGGATATTCCTTCTGTATCCGAAATGGATTTTAAACCTAATAATACTTAATGATGAATGTACATCAAATAGATTTTAGTCGAGTCCGAAACCAAAAGGGCAACAAATTTTTTCGAAAATTCCAAAAGGGTAATTCAATTAATTATGAAACCAAAAGGGTAACAATTCTTCACACCGTTTAAACTAGGTTTCCAAAAACAAGGCTCATAGGAATTTGAGCCTTGCAGGCTATTTTTTTTTTTTAATATTCTCGTTTTATTTTGTTGTTTGTTAAAAGTCTAATAATAATAATACATGGTTGTTGATATGATGCATAAAGATAGTTTAGACCTTATTGCTAGCCATTACTTTATGGCTTTTCAAACGATCTAAATCCAATAGTTTAGACCTTATTTACTACTTAGTTGATATTTTTTTTCTTCAACTTTTTTGATGTGAAATTATAATTTGATTTATTCACTTGCAGAATGATAAAATTCAGCCTTCTTTAGTCATACTTTATTTTGGTGGAAAATGCCCTATTGATGAATATGTTGAAAACATGAGAAAAATTATACTTCATATCAAGGTAAAAAAATAATAATATACCCTTTAAATAATTTATAGTAAACATGAACCATGCATATATGTTGGAGTTCGAAAACTTCAATCTTTTATATATATATATATATATATATATAATTTGTAAAAAATTGATAGAACATATAAGGGACATGATAGAAAATATAACAGACAGCACTTCTAGAGATTATCGTCTGTCTTGATGAGGTTGTTGTTGTTGTTTATGTCTACCGGTTCCACAGGTGGTGGGTACGTGTGGCCTTGTTGTTCTTCGAGGGTTGTTGATGTCCTGCCAAATTATATTTATTACTGAATTCTATTAATATTTTATAAATGTCAAAATTAAAAATTTATCGATTATAACAACATACATAATGTTGTGAAGGTCCAACTTCATCATCATTTTGATTTTGTGACATGTCATCCTGGAATAAGATGTAAATCATTAACATATAATTTAATATAAATAAAATATTCTATAAATTATTTAAAGAGTATATTGTTTATCGTTAAAAAACTCAATCTCCTAGCATGAAATGGTGAGTTTTGAAATTGACGTTGTCGTACAGAACCATAATTTCCTTCGTTGAATTTTTCAAAACCCATATTTACAACATTAGGAGTTTGAAAGTTACTACCTTCTTCTTGTGTCTAGTTGGGCACACTCGTAGATACTCCAGCACAGTCAAAAACAGGGTAATACGGGGTGTCGGGAGTAGCCAATGATAAATTTGTGTTGGCCTCATATTGATTTCCCGAAAATACCGCATTATGTTCTTCTATATGACACCTCCCGATTGTGATGTTGTTGGTGATTGATTTTCATTTGGTGGAGTATAATGTTGTTGAAAGTTCAACCTTGTGTTCAAATGAGCAGCATTCATAGCATCTCTAGAATAAGATGCCATTTGTCTTGCAATGTCTCTCACTTGAAATGACTGAGTATTATCATTTTCTATTGTTTGATTCATTCTATACAATCTTTCATGTCCCATTGCCTAAAATTCATTAATATATATATACATACATACATAAAAAAGTTAAACAAAGAAGTCAATGATATTTATGTATTTTAAAAAAATGCATACCAATGCCTCATATCTTCCTGCGATTGGTTGATATCCATGTTGGACAACATGTTCTGCATTTGCAATGAACTTGCGTGAATGTCGTAGATACCAATTGAAATAATCAATTGGATTTGCTTGATGATTTATTTGTACAACATGTTGATAACGTTCATTCCATGTATTTTCAGTATGAACAAACATCTGACAAGTATGCCTATCTATTTTGTGGCGCTTATCGATTTTATAATGCTCATCAGAATAATGTACATTTTTTGGTATATGTTGCACAAAACCAAATTGTCTTACTACACAGTCAACCATGTGCCACTCACGATATATTTCGAAAATAAGTGGCACCTTCACCATCCACACATTCTGCCCTCGTCGACACCATTCAGGCAATGCATTAAGAACTTCTTGAGAATAAGGCTCCCAAATAAACTATAGAAAAAAAAAGGTAACATATATATCATACATTTTTTTTACCGTTTTAAATCTTGTAATAAACTATTTTTTTTTTAGTTATACCTGATAAGGTTGTAGATTGTCTAAAACATCTATACAAATATCATATTTTTTCGAGCATCATTCTCATGAACCCTTCATCGAGACCACTTATATGCAAGTGGTTTCTGTCCTCTGGTTAATCATTGTTGAAAGGCGATAGCATAGGTTGAAATGGTATAATACGCTCCCATACCCATACCTATAAAATAATAAATAATTTTTATTATTAGTATTAAAAATAGTCAATTATAATAATTACAAATATAAAGGTGACCAACCTGTAATAATGATATAAAACCATTTACAACGGAAAGGTCGCATATAGAGGCGCGACATAATGAATGGTACAAGTATGAAAGTGTGGTAGCTCCCCAAGCTTGAGTTGCCAGTGCTTGTAAGTCACCCATTTCAATGAAAAAATCCGAATTAAATTTATTTCCAGACTTATCAGGAAATAATGTTCCTCCAAGCAACCAAAATAAGTATAATCTAATTTTTTGTTGTACCTCTAGTTCAGTGGAATTATCGTTTATTACATTTGAAGTTTCTATATAATTAACTAATGACGATGAAAATATTCTAAAACCTTGAAAGCAATCTTCCGTAGGAAACCAACCGGTTAAATTAAAAATTAAAGTTTGTCTAGCAAACAAATCCATGGATTTAGCGTTTGGTAGTAGAACATATGTACCATCAACAACCATACCGAACATAACTTCCATATCCTGCATAGTTATTGTTGTTTCACCATTTATCATATGAAAGGTATGAGTCTCTGGACGCCACCTTTCAAAAAAAGCAGTAATAATATTTGCATCGCATGGAAAGTTTCCTACTTCTAGAACACCTCTAAATCTTGTGTAATCAAAATAATTTAGTATACGTGTATGGAGCGGATTATTTTTTAAGTGTTGCCATAAATCATAATCATGTCTCCGGACTATTAAACGTGTTTCTGTCGCAGATATTTCACCATTCCAAATTTTTTGAGATTGATGTTTATCTTGTAACATTAAAACATCATACTCAATTGGTCCTTGATATGCAAAATTTTCTTGATTCATCTATATATCAAAATGAAAAAAAAAATTACATCATTATCAATACTATAACTTAAGATGAAATAATTAATAAAACATATAAATGATAAAAAAAGAAAGAAAAAGTTATCATTAAATTACCTTGTATTGTCTTGATTCTTCAAAAGTTCGCAAAATTTTATAACTTGCACAACTTTGATAGATTTCTTTAAATAGGAGTAGGAAGTGGAGTTGTCAAATGCATGGTTTTTATAATATTTTTTTATAATGCATGGTTTACATAGTGCATGGTCGTCAAAACGTTGTGAGTTTTTTATTTTTTTATTTTTCAAAATGTTTAGTTTTTTATTTTAATATGTATAGTTTTTAATTATTTTTTTTAAAATTTTATTTGTTTGTTATTTTAATATAGTATTTTTAAAAATATTTTTTATCACTTTATCTAATAGTTTTTGACTACTAATTGAAGTATTTTATTTTTTTATTTTCGTTCAAACATATACCGCGTGAAACTTGTACAACGTTGATTTAATTCAACACTGTAAAAATAAATCATGCAAAACTACAGTGTTGATTTGATTCAACACTGAAGTTTCACTTGAAACTGTAAATTTGTAAATGTGTAAGAACTTACAAGGCTCAAGGGGTAAGTAGCCTTGTGAGTTTTTTTTTTCTTTTTTTCAAAATGTTTAGTTTTTTATTTTTATATGTATAGTTTTTAATTATTTTTTTAAAAAATTTTGTTTGTTTGTTATTTTAATATAGTATTTTTTAAACTATTTTTTATCACTTTATCTAATAGTTTTTGACTACTAATTGAAGTTTTTTATTTTTTATTTTCGTTGAAACATATACTGCGTGAAACTTGTACAACGTTGATTTAATTCAACACTGTAAAAATAAATCACGCAAAACTACAATGTTGATTTGATTCAACGCTGAAGTTTCACGTGTAAACTGTAAATTTGTATCTGAGTCGTATAATGGTGTGTTGAAGAAAGCAAGGGGGATTCCAGTCACAACTATGGTTCGCTTGATAGTTAAAGCTTTGATTGATCGTTTTGTTGAACGAAGCACCCTTGCTAATGCTTTACTTGAACAAAATAAGTCTTGGCCTCTTAGCGTGAAAAAATGATTCAATGAAAATTGGAGAAAAGCTCAAGCACATACTGGAATGATGAACTATAGTACTACTTCAGCTGTATTTGAGATCCTTACATTTGCACACAATGGCAAAGGAGGAAATGTTCACAAAATTTTTGCAGATGCCAAAAAATGTTCTTGTGGCAAATGGGTAAATTATCATATACCTTGCTCTCATGCAATCAAATTTTATGGTCTTCGTGGTATCGAGCCAAAGACTTATGTGAGCAAATACTACACCATGAAGTATTACAAACGAACCTATAATGCTACTTTTACGCCAGTGGGGGATGAAATTTATTGACCTCCTGTCGCATTTAGTTTGGTTGCAAATACTGAATATTTGCGAGCATCTACTAATCAATGCACAAGGCGACGCAAGAATGAAATGGATATTGCTCTAGCTCGGATGTCAAGAAAGTGTAGTATATGCAAGGAAACGGGACACACCAAGGCTCGTTGTCCTCGTAAAAATCCTTTGTAATATAAGTATTTAACTTTTAATATTCATGTTTATGAGTAACAAAATTGAGTTCCATTTATTTTAAGCATATAGTTAAATTTATAATATTATAAAAACAATTTATCAATATCGAAATAGTAATCAAGACATAATACACTTTACAATAAAAGATACAAATAATCGAATATAATAATTAAGTGATATGATAATCATAATTTATATAATGTTACATATTTTAATTCTTCATCAATATTTGGTACAACATCAACTTCATCATTTATATATCAATTTGGACTCGTACTTTTTGTTTGCTCAATTGGTCCTTGATATGGAAAAATAGGCGTTTGAATTGACTTAAAAAATCGTTTTTAAGAAGAAAAATAAAAACTAAGGGAAAACATACTTCTACTGTTTTAATTATTTCAATAAAAATTTAAGTTAGATTTAACCTTGTTCATCAAACACTTCCTAACTTATTTGAGTAATTTTTATATTTCTCAAATATTTACAAAAGTCACAAACTAACAAAGTGGTAAGCTTATTATTTTCTCTATATATACCAACTCTTGTAAAGTTATCATATATTCACAATAGTTTTGCTAACACATCATTTTCAACATGAAATCTACATAAAAAAAAATGTTAGATGCTATCCAAATTTTAGTAGCAATAGTAACAATGGAAAGTACCTTCTTAAAATAAGATTCCACCAAATTAATTTGGATGGAAACAATCATGTTATCTCTTTTTTTTACAAGGCGAAGAAGCTAGAATGCCTTTTGTTACAAGGCGAAGAGGCTAGAATGCAAGTTTACTTTGCTTACATTCACAGGCTGAAGAACTCGAGTGTAAGTTTACTTTGCTTACATTCACAGGCAGAAAAACTCGAGTGTAACTTTATTTTGCTTACATTCACAGGCAGAAGAACTTGAGTGTTAGTTAATTCTACAACATCATGATGTAATGTCATGTTCTTGGAGATAACAATCAAGTTAAAGGATTTCATATTTGAAGGAGAAAGTTTTAACTTCAAATTTGATTTTTATGAGATATTTAAAGTGATTTGCTGATGAAATTTGAAGTCATTTCATTGAAGATTTAGCTTAGTTAATTATGAACTACAAGCAACTGAAAATCGTAGAAAAGTTGTCCTTTATATTTTCTATTTGAAATTTCTAGGAGTGTTGTCTTTTATATTTTCTATAATGTTCCCTTATATGTTGTACTAAATAATATCAAATTATCTAAAATAATTGTCGTGAAGAAAATGTATTTTTGAACGATTCAACACGTATTCATGGGCTTTGACATGGTCTTGAAGAAAGAATATAATTAAGAATAAGAATCACTATATGTTGACTTGCATAATAAACGACTCTGGAGCAAAAAGGACAACTTTACATGTTAAATTTAAAATTTACCGTCTTATAATTTTATAATTTACCGTCTTATAACTTTTTAAATTTACCGTCTTATAATTTTATAAATAAAGTAATATCATAAGACTTTACATGTTAAATTTAAAATTTAGAAACAATAATTATTTTTCAAAGATATGACCGAAAAGTGATTGGTGGGAATAACGCTATTTCTAAGAAATTCTTTTATCCCCATGAAATTC
>JAJOOR010015047.1:0-27463 GCA_036250505.1 Solanum acaule
ACCACCCTTAATTCACCCATTATCAACAATTAATCATGAATAAACATTAAACAACACAAGAGATATCAATACAATTCACTTTACACATAATTCCATCAACTTTGAATTTATAGAAATAGACCCACTTCATAGCAAACTTTAGGGTTCTGTAGAAGACAAGGGTTCATAGAGTATTTCATTCAAAAACCACAAACAAACATCAATTAATCCATATCCAAACGTATCAACTCATTTTCATGCAAGAACCCTTGATAGAATTCAAAAACAAGCTTTTAGTCACTTTTTGAAAACATTGCAAAATCCTTTGAAATTGACTGTAGGATGAAGATGAGTCCTAGATGAAGAGCCACCATACCTCACTTGAAGAACCCACTCGAAATTTGATGAAGAACTCACCAATTCCAAGCCCTAGCTCTTCTTCTTCTTCTTCTTCCTTGAACTAGAGAGAGTTTTTAGAGAGAGAATGATTTTGGAAATTCTAATTTGAAGAATGAAGTTAAAACCCTCATTTAAATGCCTTAATACCCTTAAAATACTAAAAACAACTTAAAATAAACACCCATACATTTAATTAGCCAAGGGGGGAATTTACCAACCCACCCTTGGCTTGGCCGGTTTGGACAACTTTTTATAGTGCCCATTGACGACCCACCATTAACGGACCGTCCTGGTGGTTGTCGTTTGACTGCAGTTGCTCATAGGGGGACTTAGCTCCCCATGCTAAGTGTGGAGCCACGCCTCCTATTGACGGACCGTCACTCGATTGATAGGGCATCAATCCCTGGCGTCAACCACACTGCCTTGGGCAGTCTTCTTGCCAAGGTTTGGGTCCTCTCCAAGGACCCTTAGGTGGGTCTTTGGGGAGTCATACCCGAACGTCATGACCCTATACCACCCCACCTAGGTACTAGGGTCACTCCCACTAACCTAAACTTCAAACAACACAACAAACAACATCCCAAAACTATGACAACGTATCAATCACACATAAGCACCAACACTAGGCTAGTCTCCGAACGTCATGGACGTCTCTTGACGTTTGACTTCCAAATACACTAAACTAACATTAAACACTGCCTAACTACCATACACCTTGATTTTAACCACTAAAACCCACATAACCAATCAACAACACACATGAGAGGCTTTAACTTACCTAGTTCATTTTTAAGGTTGTTACAACTAAACAAATATCTTATTAAAAGCCTATTTAAAGCCTTATCCTAGTGTATCTCTAAAACTCACACCCTTCTCTTTCATAAACTTCTTAACCAAGGAATTCTCTTTTTCTAAAATTATGGAATAAAGTGTTCTTCGAGAAACATGTTTATTCTTGATTAATTACAATTTATGGTTCTTAATCACATTCTTGGAGATTCTAAGTGTGATGGTCTATCTGATGTTATGGTTGAGATGACTTCGGTGGATGACACCTCTACTTTGGTGCCTTATAAAATAGAGGTTGTGGTGTAGAAAGTAGGTAGTGTTGGTTCTTAGGGAGAATCTGTATTGGGTATGTCTAAGATTACTTAGGAAGTTTACCTTGTGAGGGGGAATATTTTGGGGACCCTACAGTTGAACAAAGTTCAGTTGTTAGGCTCAACTTGGGTGCATCTAGTGAGGGGGATTCAATGGGGGACCCATCTGTCGAACTTAGTTCTTCTATTGGGATCCATGAGATTTAGGGTTGATGTAAAAAATTATTATAGTTGGTACTGCACCTGATTGTACCACGTCTAGGGAACAAATTGGTAGAACATGTTCCTCTACAAATGATGCTGAAGAAAATTTGTTCCTCTTACTAACTCTATTGAAATTAAAGATGAGGATATTATGGCCAAAATACAAAGATAAATCTCAATAAAAATGATCAAAGAAGCAAGTCAAGAAATATGTTCCTTCTAAGATTGTGTTAAGTCAAAGCTGGTCAATCCGATTATCGGTAGTAAATGAAATGATTATGGATTACCTTCCTCTGAATCTCTTGGATAAGAAGACACACTTGATATTCGTACATTTAGAGTTGTGAATTTTGGGAAGCGGGCAATGCTCTTAGGCAAAGTGATTAATAATTTTGGAAGTTAGAGATGAGTGAACTATTGTTTCTTTGGAGGGCACAAGATTGATTGAACCAGTTCCTTAAAGGTGATACAAAACGAAAAAAAAACTGAAATTGAAGTCATATGTGTCACTCACCAGAATGCCATGGACCAGCCGCATATGAACTATGATCTTGAATATGTAGGTCTGCTAAAGAAAAATAAAACACAACTAAAAGAGGACTTTTATTTACCCGATCTTTTGTTATTGCCTATCCACTCTAGCCTTTGACTTTCCTATTTTTTTCTCATCACAAGTGCTTGATTCTATCTTTAGTTTTGATTACATTTGTGGTGTATATGCTTTTTGATTAATGTTAATGTTGGGTTTGAGTTTCAGGTTCATGTCTATCTCCTATGTTTGTGCAAATGCTTTGCTATAGCTAACTGAGTTCTTGATTTTTAAGTGTTTGTATAGGTGATAGCCCCAGTGGCCATGAGTATCGAATTTGTTTCTCTTAGTGTGGTGTATGCCTTCACAGTGTTTTATGATGTCAAAAGGGGGAAGTGCATGCTTGTGTAATATTTTTTAACCCAATTGGTCTAGCTTGATCCTCTAATGTGTTTGCTTTGTGTATTGAGTTTTAAGAAACTGACATAACACAAATTGATCTATTCACACAAGAAGCAATGGTTTGTCATCATCAAAAAGGGGGAATTTGTTAGATCGAGAAAGATTTTGATAATTGACAAATAGAGGAACATATGAAAGGAACCGGTTGCGTCGACATGTTCCTTTCAGATCGAATCCGACTGGGATAAGGAGAACGTCAACCACACAAATTAGAAGTTATAAAGCGGTGGAAGGGTTGCTTTTTCGACAAGAAACCAATGCAAAAATGTTTCCTTTCATAAAGAATTCCTTCAAGGAAGAGGAAGCGTGCATAGAATCAGTTTACAAGAATTTCCAAATTCCACACGGATAAGGAAGCAGAGTTGAAGTAGGAAAAGGATTCTTGGTCTACATAGTCTATAAATAGAGCAAGGATATTCCAACGAAACTTGCGCACTTAAACAGAGAGTTACAAGCAGAATACAATCAAATCGAGGGAGTTCACATTTGAGTGATTTCTGATTAAGAAGTCCAGCCAACGCAAGGAAACAAGAATTGAAGAATTGATTCATAGGCTTATGTTTTATAGTTCTTAAGTCAAGTTTGCTTGTATTGAGTTTTTATCGAGTTGTATCTTTAATTCTTTCTAGATCCAGTGAAGTATAAACTGGAGTAGGAATAGAGTCTTCAAGTTGGGGTGACTTAAAGACTTGGGAACATAAACCTTGGGGGGTTTGTGTTGGAGTTTAGGAATTAGAGTTAGTTCCTAGGATTGTAGGAGTTGTAATTCGAATTCATAACTTGAAGTGGGGTCGACGATCTAGTTGGTTGTTGGCGTCTAGGAATTAGAGTTTATAATTCCTTAGGTTACATAGGTTTGTAATCTTTTGTTGAGGCTTAGAGTTTAATGAAGTGGAGTTAATTCCTACAGAGGTGTAGGTCGTGATTTTTTACCCTTTATGAGCCGGGGTTTACCGCGATAAAATATTGTTTCATTACTTTATTTGCTTTACATAACGTAACTGCTGTAATCTGCAAAGGAACAGATAGAATATACTTGTTCCTTAGGTAAATTTGGGGGTCAGTATTCCAACATTGTCTACATTTGGAGGTAACATTATTGAAAAATATGACTCAATTAAATTTAAAGTCAATAACAAAATTATCAAGAAAAGAGTATAGAAAATTGACAATTCTGCTAAGTCAAAATTTTATTTAAATAAATCAGATGATATTATTGTTGTGGTCATTTTTTAAGTAAACATGTCACACTAACACATTATTGTTAGTGTGAGTGAATGTGTGAACAAAATATTTTGTGACTTACATTCAAGTCAATGGAGGAGGAGAAATTATTTATCTTGATGATTGAAGAACTGCTTAAGTTTTTTGAAAAAAAAAATATTCTTCTCAAACTCATAGATGAATTTTTTTTGACTTTAACTGAAATTTCGTGTTCTTAATATTTAGACCAATTTAGTTAAGATGTGGTAGTACTAGAAAATGTTGGAGTAAACTGTAAAGTTTATTTGGAGAATGTTATGATTATTTTACTAAGTAGAATAATAATTTGTTGGCAAAAGATTTTGCAACTGTGATTTGATTGTGCTAATTGTTTTTAGTCATGAATAAAAATTCTAGTATGACTTGTCTGATTGATTTCTCTGAATATGACATGTTAAACTTTGTTTATTTTTATATTATGATTAGATACTAAATAGAAAATCAATTGTATAAAAAGATGACAATAGTAGGTTTGATAGAGATAGTGAGTTTGTTCTTCTTAGTGATTTTATGAAAAAGACTGAATTATTAATGAAGTTATTCTTCCTTACTTACATGAATTGAATGGAGTAGCCAAGAGAGATTCTTTAAGGGCTTATTTGGAAAGACACCCTGGTAATTAGATTTGGTGTAATTGGGTGTAATTACACTGTCTGTCATGTTTGGTTGGACAGGTAATTACTTGGTCAATAAGTAATTGGTGTAATTGACAGGGGGTAATTACACTCTACAATTCACAGGCAGAGACTGTGAATTGCTGGTAATTACATGGTGTAATTACCAGTTGATTACTTTTTAATTTCGTTTTTTTATTTTTTTTGTTGTAATTTTTTTTACTTCTATTATTTTAAGTTCTTTTTTTATTTTTATTATTCTAAAAGTTTATTTTATATTTTATATTATTATATTTCATTTTCTTCTTATTCTCAACCGTACGTGATACTATGCAATTTTTTTGTATTATCTATTTCTTTATGCCATGCTTATTTTCTCATTAGCATAATTTTATTAGTATTCTAATTTTTAAATTAAAATATAATTTATTGTTAAGTAAGGTTATAGACTTACGTTTTTTTAAAAAAATAAAATAAATCATATTTATGTATGCTATGTTGAAATTTGCTTTAAGAGTATTATGTTAAATTTTTTGTTTTGAATTTATAACTTATTTTATATTTTCAGTTTCATTTGTTTTAGTAATATTGAATTCACATTGCACGTCATTTTAAAATTAGACTTGATAGATTATCTTTTTGTCAAACAGTTAATAATTTATGACATTTTATTTATATGTTGTTATGCCGTAATTTTACTATCTTTAGAAAAATCACTTTTTGAAATGTTCCAAGTATAAAACAATTTAAGAAAAATACTTAGAAAAGAGTCGCCACTTAATTTTTTAAAGAAATTAAGAAAACTTAATTTAAAAAGGCCTTAACAGATAAACCTTTAAAATTTAGAGAAAATGGGTAAGAGGTTCTTATTTCTACTCTAAGAAGGTATTAGCAGTTAAAGTAGCCACTAACTTGCGGTTATCCTACGACTTGACTAAAAAATATTTGACTATATATGAGAAAAAATAATTAAGTGTACAAAAGAAGATTTTTTTTGGGTTTTTTTAGAGAAATGAAACTAATTTAACCATTTGAAAGTGATAAAAACTTCTAAAAAAACAGGTTAAGACTAACACTAAAAAATGACCGTAAGATTAACATTTTAAACACGAGATAAAAATTAAAACTAAAAAAAAAAAAGATTATGTAAAAATTATTTGAATCACTTTAAGGATTATAGCTTAAACCAATTTGGTTAATAAAAGCAAGAAAACTATCTTAATTAGTTGAGAGCAAGTTTTTGAAAATTTTGACTAAAAATATTTGATCAAGTAAATAAATAAAAAAACAAACAAAATTGATAAAAATGGAATTCATTAATATTAATCAACATAAAGAAAATGGTTCATCTTTGGGGAATTCGACTAAGTTAATTAACAATTCTAAAGTTAGAGTTAATTAAAAACACAATAAATTAAGAGTATAAGAGAAATTGAATTTGAGCCCCTTTCGGCCTAATATTACTGTTGTCCAAAAAAGAAATGATCTGTTGTATGTTTGGGCTTTTGGCTCATTCCACCTGCATATTAGCTTTCAATCCTTATATAACAACTCACTTTTCCTTGTATTTCAGCTTCCGAGAGCTGACCTATACTTCATCAAGATTGACTCGATAGTGATGTTGGGTCTCAACCCAACATTAAATGCAAGGAAAGAGTCCGTGTGGACCCATACGAGAAAGTTCATGCAAGGAAAGGAAATAAGAATCAGAATTGCGACCACATGAAAGAAGGATAAATAATCACTCATATTGAAAAGAGAATATCACAAGTAGTAGCTCTTGTAGGTATTTTTCATAAATATAATTATAAGAATCGAAGTAAAAGTGAAAAAAAGAAAAGAAAGGAAAATATTCAACTAGTACTATTTTGCAAATTTCGGAGGTAAAAATAAACTAAAACTCCAGAGAAGAGGAGAACTTTAAACTACCATTTTATTTGGCATGAAGGAAATACACTTGTAAAGTCCATGTCAAACCAGCAAAGTAAAAGAAGCCAAGATCCAAAATTGTGACTACCAAAAGGAAAGCTCTCGTATCAAATTAACATGTAATATGATAAGGTTTAAGACCATTTTTTTTACTAAAATAAGCACTAAAACCATAAAGGATGGTTACATCGTCGATTGTCTTCATCCTAATTTCGAGTTTGCAATAATGAATAGCCTTGACTAAAGACACGATAAAATAACAGACTATTTCTAAATTAAGGTTAAGAACATAGGCATGACTCTTCCAAATTATCATAGTGAACAATGTGTTTATGTAAAAATCTTAGACACAGGAAACACTAAGAAACTTAACAAGAATACTTCAGCACTAACAACTAAAACTAGATATGCATGTTAATTAGCATAAGCACATCTTTCTTATTTAAACAAAGACCTTAACACCCATTCATAATACTAAACAATATCATCTGCTACACAATATGAAGTTCAAAAGAAACATAGCATGATTGAAATTGAAAATCATTGATAACTTAAAGAAATAAGTAATTTTAAAAGGGCATCTTTTAACAACTGGAAAACAAGGTTAGCTTTGGTGTTAAAATTTTGAAGTCAAATTGGAACATTTTTCATATAACAAACTAAATTAGGCATTCAATACAAAATTACGACAGAAAAGAAAACAATTAAGCGCAACACTTGACGCCAAATCTCGAACCAACCGTTAGTACTAAAGCTATGATATATATGTGAAGGATATTTTTAGCTTTCTAAAAGCGAGTAGTGCCATATCGACCAAGGCTCAACATATTCATGTCCTTTCAATATTTTTTTTTCAAATAATGAAGGGAAAACAATCAAGGATACAACTATATATGAATATAAACACAATATTAACAGATAAGAAAGCTAAACCAAAGGGGACAGGAGCAAAGAAAAAGAAAGACAGTAATATACTACATGAATACATAATATATGAAGAAGAAGATGTTTAAAATGGAGTTAGCTAAATTGATAGGTGTTCATAATACAGACAACATAAACCATAAGAGATTTGGGCTAAACATTAAGAAAAATGCTAAAAATAATAATTTCCAAGCCATGATTCCTAAAGAATACATGTTGGAGCTCATACAACACAATATGCTTAAATAATACAATCAATAAACACCATAACTAGAATAAATACTATAGATAAGGAGCATAAGAATAATGTAATAAGACATTACTGAAGAAAAATAGTACTACATTATATCGTATTAGTTAGAGCTAAGTCGAGATTAAAAAAAAAGATTTTACCTTCTTAGGAGCAGCGAACGGGGACGACGATGAGCAAAGAGTGATTCCACTTCGACCCACCAACAGATGAGGAAAGGAACTTGAAAGAAAATAAAAAATCTTAGGCTCAAACCTTCGTGGGTTCGATTTCGAAGAATACTATCCTCCAACCTTCAAATTCTCAACCTCTGTCCGTCTCTCTAAATGGCACCAATACCATGTATTTATAGCAAAAAATAAAGCTTTGAATTCAAATAGCCGTTTGAGCGGGAGATGAGAGATTGATTGGAGAGAATGGAAGGAAAAACAAGCGAGATGAGAACCTACCGTCGAAAATTCAATGTGATATCTCTTGATCGGCATTAAATTTGGGTGAGATTTCTCTCAGCCAAAGTCAACAAATCTTGTTCCGAGGTCTGTAATCTTTGAAAATAGGGAGAGAGACTGATGGGCGGACGAAGAAATTAGGGTTCTTCTTGACTTTAGCATTTTGGGAAGAAGAAAGGGGGAGAAGAGGCGCGCGTAAGGGCTGGAAAAGGAGAAAGAGAGTGTTTGAGCGTGGATGTGTGTACAGGTTTTAAGAACAAAAGGATGACCCCTTTTTTATTTAAAATTTGGCCACTTTACTTGTTGTTATAATCAAATTAAATTTAGATATAGCCAAATTGAGTCAAATAACTAATTCGATCAAAATTAAAATAAGATGAATAATTATCGATTAATTGTTTGAGCTTCTTAATTTAAACAAGACAAAATAATTATCAAGACTTATTCATTACTTATAATAGAGAAATAATTATACAAAATTATAAAATTCACTAATTCAAAGAAATAAATGCGTAATTATGCTAAACATTATTTTTAGGCTACTTATTAAATATTTATATAAAAGATGAGAATTATATAAACCAACATGTAAAATTATACAATTATTTCTGAAAAATATTAACCAAAACTAATTAGAAAGAGATTTTAAAATATATATTTTTTAGGATTTTTCAAAGACGATTATTTCAAATTGTTTGAAATTGAAGAAGCTCGATAATTAACTCGAATTGCATAGGGTCAAAATTGGGTGTCAACATATATTAATCTTTTTTATCAAACATGCATTTCACGATGTTCGTAGAAACTTCATATTTTTAGTTTTTATGATCAATTCAATTCAAATATATTAATTTGAAAAAATGTAAATCAATTTTTTTTCCATAATATTAGTTAAAGAATATATGTTTATTAATTAATATATTTTCAAAAAAGAATATATATCTTAATTAATGTCATTTATAAAGTTTCTTATTTGTCTAGTATAAATTTTAAATAATTAATTTTTATTTTTAAAATTTAATATAATTTTATGATTGCAATTGCACATCCAAAAAAAACATGTGTAATTACATTGTGGATCCAAATAGGATATGTGTAATTACATTGTGGCAACCAAATAGATCAGTGTAATTACTAGGCTGGTAATTACTAGATTGGGGGTTTATAATTATAACATACTAACTACTTTATTTTCAGACAGGTGCGGCATGAGGCTTATCTCATGGTTCTACTTGAGTTATTTTTCCTTTGTTTTATCCTGGATATCGGCTTTGTGTTTCAATCTATCATATGAGTCTTTTCTTGTGAAATCAAAGTAGTTATGTCCATTCGTTCATCACAACATATTATCAATAAATACAATGATATTCACAAGATTATACTCAGAATTAAGTTAAAATACGGGTAAAATATGATGTTTGAAGCCTCAGTTTCTCTCTTGGGTAATAACAAATTAGTTAAGAATTGTCTGGGCCCAAGATTTGATATTGTCAATACCGATAGTAGTAGGAAATTCATGATTGGGATGATAAGAAAAAGAAGGAACAAGTTCAATGTGAAGAATCCAAACTAAAAGTATAGAAATAGAGGAAAACTTATTAGATTTACAGTTCCACTTCTTCGGAAATCTTGGTTGAAAATTAAATAAGATGAATTTGCCGATTCGCAACTGAGTAGTTTTTTCCTGAACAAGGGGAGAAAGTATGATGAAGTGTATATTAAGGGAAAAGTAGCTTTATATTGATCAGTTTATCTTGTTAACTGTCTTTGTTCCACAAAGTTCTCTCCACAGTTGCTCTCCGAATGCTAAGCATTCTCACTCTTCCTTGCTTTTTTATTTTTATCTCCATTTCTTGCACTTTTAACATCTAGAAAGATAATTAAACCTCTACTAAATTGATCTGTTAAAATAAGATGTGTGATCTTCACGTCCTATAAATTTTAGATAAACAATACTAGTAATATATTTATTCTGAGAGCTTCCAATATAGGTTACCCTTCATTCTTTATAATAAAAGTGGCTTATAAAAGATGCATAGTGGACTAGTGAATGGAGTTTTAAAAAGAAATATATTATTCTGTGTCAGTTGTTCCGTTGTGATCATAACGGTTGACATCAGAATAAACCTTACTATAAATTCAATATATGGTTTAATCCAACACCTCTATAGAAAAAACCAAGAGCAAACATCACTTTACCAGATAAAGGAATAATAAAGTAATAATTAAAGTTGGTCCCTTTACGTATAACCCTCTCTTTGTCACCTTTGACCAAAGCTCATCATTTCACCAAACATATGACCCTTTATATCTTGGCGTGCCCACATTGTATGACCACAAGCCAACATCAGTGATGGATAAGAGAAAAGATGCAAAGACTGGTTGCATGAAAGATGCCAAGACCACAATGATGTATTAAGGCGGAGCTCGAATTTAAAATTTGGAGGTTCTAAATTTTCTTTGAAAAAAAAAAGAGAAACTTTTTGTTGATAGTGGAAAGAAAAAGTCCAAGAGTTAATATACATATATATTTATTTAACAAAATAAAGTCTTTACGTTAGCGTGGAAAGCATTTCCACAATCTTTTCCTTACCACTAAACTATCAATCAATTTTTTTAGGGGTGCACGAGTTAATAAACATATATATTTATTTAATTTTTTAGTATTAATACAGAATCTACGAAAACGGTACTGGGTTCGTCCGAACCCACAAACCCCACCTAACTCCACCTCTAATGGTATGTATGTGGACCTACTTCAACTCTATAATGACAGCTACTTTATGTGTTTTTATAGGCTTAAGTCATCAGCGGCCCCTTAAAGTTGTATGTTTAATCCACTTAGACATCTCAACTAGGACTATTACCTATTACACTCTAATATTAAGGAATATGTATCTATTGAACATGAAATGAAAACTTTTAAAAAAAATGTTCTGCGTGTAATTCACACGCATTGTCTTAAAACAATCACAAATTAAATAACGACACATGGCACATGGACCCAATCTAACAATAAAATATAATTTTTCAATTTTAAAAAATGAAAAATACTTTCCAGCCTTTATTTAATAATCACAAAAAGATTAAAACAGAAAATCTCCCCCCACCCCCACCCCCACCTAACCCTTTGACCTTTCTTCTACCTTGTGAACCCTGCCAACCGCTATCAATTTCTCTATTGATAACGAACATAACAAAAATAAAAATCCCCGACTAAAATTCATTCTCCTAGCATCCGTTATTCTCTATTCATTTTGAGATTTTTGTGAAAATAAATGGACGTGAAAAAATTATTTTGAAATCTGCGACGAAGAAAAATCGAAGGTATGTTGAATTTTTTAATATCATCTTTAATAAGTTTAATGAGGGGTGATGTTTGTTCAATCGGAGTGATCGAAAATAGAGATGGACGAATATTGATCAATTTTTAACTCCAATGTTCAAAAAAAATTCTTCTCGCATATTAAATTAGCAGATTCAAATTTTTTTTACAAAAAAAGAACGAAACAAAGGCTAGGAATTTTAAATTTTTAGAACGGTGGGTTGAAGAAGATGACATATGGGTGTGGGGTTGTTTTTTCTTTTATGAAGAGAATAATGTGGAACTAATATTATTTTTTTAATTATTTAGTTAATGCATGTCAATGATTAAAAAATAGGTACCAACTTATCAAAAAATAAATAAAAAATAAAATTAGACTCTATTCATGCGCTTAGAAACAGTGATATACATTTATGCGTTTTGTGTTTAATAGATACATATTTTGAACAATTTAGGTGTCCAATATGTACAAGTCCTAGTTGAGGTGTCTAAGTGAATTATGCGGACAACTTTAAGGAGCCACCCATGACTTATGCCTTTTTTATATATAGAAAAATCTAAAGCATCTCATCTATGCCTACAGATACATATTTAACCTGCTGAGTAATCAATTCCAATCTTTAGTCTTCCCCCATCATCCCTCCAAATACACAAGTTATTATGATTATTTCAGCCAAAGTACTTTAACCAAGAATATCTAAGTTGCAAACAGTAATTACTACTAAAAGGTTAATACAATAAACAAAAATGTGGATATGAATGATACATCAGTGTAGTAATGACAGTTCCCAAATCCTGAAACTTGGAGCTAAGCATATCAATCCCAGAACTACAAGCATAGCCAAATCCTCCCTTCTAAATACAGTTTGCTTCAGAATTTACGTATGATCATCCTTAAGGTACTCGTGTTTGTACTAAATAAAAATCCATGTAACCTTAACTGGACTCCCTCCCTTCCTATTGGACCTAAACAGAAAAAGATTGGAACCATATGTACTACATGAATCTTGGGAAGGATACTAAAGTGAGTGGAAAAAGAGCTTGAATGCAGCGAGTAAAATAGATCGGAAGCAGTAATATTAGACTGCGGGGAAGACTTCTCTCCAGTTACGGAAGAATCTCAACCAATGACCAATTCATCTCCGAGATGATTCCCATAATTTTTGTTCAATGGCCAATTTCCTTAGCTCCATCAGACCTTGCTCAACTAAAATATCAACAGCAAGAAATGTTAGCAAATGAATTCAGTCTTTATGTATAAGATTCTAGAAGCACAAGAGATAGTAACTAATTATATCACCATGGTAAGACAATTGCACCAAAGAAAAGTATATAGTAAGACGATCCAAAAACTAATCTTGAATAGTGTGTGTGTGTGTGTGCGTATTATATTCAAGATATTATAGTGCATTAAATAGCTTATTTTATGTTGATAATGATAAATATCACAAAGTTTATGCAAAATATTATATTACAAAGATAAGATTTGATATTTCAAACTCTAATACAGTGTATTTACCACTACTTATGTTGCAAGCTATATTATGTGTGGTGTGCGTACGCATGCATCACACATAGACAAACTTTTTTTTGTGAGGGATATAGGCACCAACTTGTAAGTCAAATCTTGTTTTGTCTTGACTTTGCTACAAGATTATTATACACCAAATTGCTTATTTACCAACTTGTGGATAATACAGAACACACGGTGGTTTAACCAATAAGAAAACAGGGTAATAGACTGAAAAGGTATGGAATGTACCATCAACAGCATCATGAGAAGTTGGTGAGTGCCCACTGCGACTACTCCAAAATTGAAGCCTTTTATTGGCTTTTTCCTCCTGTATACCATGGGCTTTGGCTCTCCTCCAAAAGTAAGTTAGCCATGCCTGGTAAAATTTTGAAGGTAAACTTGATGTAGAGAAAAGGAGGAGACAAGTTTGCGCTAATTGAAAGAGGTCATTCATCTACATGCTGTCCTGATAAGAACACATTTAAGCTAGATATTTGGAAGACTGTTATCATAGGGTGATAAGATACAGTTATAAGAGAGGGAAATTGTAATCTTGTTGTTTATCTTTGAAATTGATAATTTTAATTAAGAATATAATTAAACTGTTTTTAAATTTATCACAGTTGGGGGAGAAGTAAGCAGATTTCTGGAAGAAAAAAAAGTACTCATTGAAAAAATGGCAAAGGATCACATTCACTAGATGTGTTATAGCAGGAATCAGAAAGGTAAATGTAACTGTTGGATGGATTCAATACCTCCTTGAAAAGAACATCCTCAGACTCCTCGGGGCTGAGTTCTGAAAAAATTGAAAAATTCAAATAATTCTCTAAAAGGAGTCCAGGAGACATTACAAGATCAAGGCATTGGAAAACACTTAAATTAGACAAGACAAACATTTAAATAAGACAAGACCAAGCAAGCTCAAGATAGGCACACCCTTATTTTGCCATGTCTAAGGTCTCATTTGTTTTCATTAAGATTAAGACGTCTGAATCTAAATACATATTTGAATATTAAGATGTACATCAAGATTCAAATGTATGAATTTGGATACATATCTAAATATTAAGATTTGAATACTAATTAATTAAGACTGCTTGTTTTTTTAACACCTAGAAGTATAAAATTTGTCTTTATTTAAAAATTAATAAATATAATTTTCAATACAATACTAAGTTAATTTAATACTATCAACAAATATATATATATATAAATGGTTTTGTTTTTTAAACACCTTGAATGTATAAAAGTTGTCTTTATTTTAAAAATTAGTAAATATAAATTTCATAAAATACTAAGTTGATCTAATTCAATATATCAACAAAATATTTTTAAAAAATTATATGGTGGTGATGGCTAGCAGTGATGGTTGTGGATGTCGATGGGGATGGTGTAGGCTAATGGTGTGGTGTAGGTAGTAGTTAATGGTGGTTGTAGTTGGCAATAGATGTTGATGGTGGTAGTTGGTGTGATAGTTATGGTGGATGATAGTGATAGTTTATGGTGGTGGTGAATAATGTTGTTGGTAATATATAACATGGTGGTGATTTTGGTGATTTTTTTGTGGTAATGGTGGTGGATGGTCATAATTGTAAATGATGGCTAGTTGTAACTATTGATGTAGTGATTGATATGATATTGAAACACACAATTCCACAAGGCCATTCACTATGAGCCGAGCCAAGGAGCTACACATCCTACAAGTTATGTTCCAGAAGGAGGCCTTGGAGACCCTTAGGAACAACCAAGGAAGGTCTACAACATGTGGATGATCAAGGGGAAGGAAGAAGAGGATGACCAAGTGTTATGTGATGCTGCAACTAGGCCATGCAACCGCATCTAGAGTCGCAACTCGAAACAAATCACTCCTTAGTTCTGTAACACCTCGAAAATCAGACGCAAAAAAAAAATTGCACAGCTTACCTGAAGCAGTGGACCACGGCAGGGTTCACGGACCATGATAGGGACCACGGTCCGTTGACCTGCCCGTGGTGGTGACTTGAACTCCACCAGGCCCAGACATCAGACCACGAGACCCTTCACGGGCCGTGGTCTTGACGACGGGCCGTGGTGGTGTCCGTCAAGATTAGGCAGTAGCCTCCCCTTAGACCCCCACGCCCAAGTGAAGACCACGGGTACCTTCACGGTCCGTGGTCCTTCACACGGTCTGTGGTAGGACCCGTGGTCAGCCCGTCTGCAGCTTTAAGTCAGGGGTCTTTTGGTCTTTTCCTATTTTGTTGGACCCCTAAACTACGTCGTTTTGGTCAGTTTTAGCCTAGAAACATAACTAGAACTTACCTAAGTCATATCATTAAGCAAAACTTAGAAAATTAGAAGCGAAAGAGGAGAAAAGGTCGAGCAACCCTAGTTCAAGAACGCAACAAGTTTCCTCCAGTTCCAGCCCTAAAATCGAAGGATTTCTCCGTGGAATTCGTCACCAGGTATGTGGGATTTCACTAGTGGGTTCCTTTCACCCATTAGGTCCCTAGAATTCAGTCAGATTCTTGATTCCCTATTATTAACTAGACCTAGGGTTTCTAGAACTTCAGCAGATTAATGAATTAGTTATTTATATGTTTCGAATCAAATTATCATGTTATTACTTCGTCTCTTGCATGAATTTCAGAACCCTAGCTTGGTAGTTCTTTAGTTCTTGAACTACACATGCTAGGTCAGATATTTCAATATTTCAGATATACATGCCTCAGTTTTCGAATGCACTACTTTCAGTATATTAATGTGCATTCTTAGTTCGCATGTCAATTTTGAGCTATCCAGTATATTACAGAAATTCAGTCATAATGTGTTAATCATTTAATCTATTGGGAGTAGCATAATACCAAGTTGGACTAGGGTCAGTCACCCATATAGTCCCAGAACACGAGCCACGAGGTTGTAAGTCCCCTCTGTGGGCATCATTTAGTGATCACGCCAGTCATGCCTCTATACCTGTGGCAGGGTATATTGGGTCCTCTCGATGGGGCGTATACATCAGACTCCACATTTAGCTCATGTGGTTTTATTATCGGTTATTAGTAGCTCCCATAGTTCAGTCAGACTCCATTGCATTGACCACATTTCAGTATAATCAGTATTCAGCATCAGCATGTCTAAATTTGGTCATTGCATTCAATTAGCTCAGTATTCAGTATCTATAACATGTTCAGACTATGTTCTTGCTTTATTGCTTGTTCAGTTATATGTTTATTTCAGCTTTACTCTATCCTTCATGCTCAGTACCTACATCTTCTTGTGATGTAGGTTCAGATTCTCAGCATCCAGATCACGCTTAGATCGGTTCCCGATCTCCAGTTCAGCAACATCAGTGGTGAGTCTTCATTCTTCGAGGACAATAGTCATGTTATCTTTCAGTTTTCATTGTTTTAGTTTCAGTTTTGCTAGACTTAGTTGGGGCATGTCTCAACACTTCTAGTCAGTTATAGGCTATTTTCAGACATAGTTAGATTCAGCTTAGTATTTGAGTTTGATGTTTATTTTGTATTAAACTCTCAGATTTGATAATCAGTTTTAGTATATGGGTATTCCCCATCATTTCAGATTTACTTATTATTAGCTTCTACATCAGTTTTATTTCTCAGTTATCTTTAGTATGCTCATGATTATGCAAGCTGGGTTAGCTTGGGGTCACTTGTGAAGGTCCCGTGTTCGCGTCTCGGGGGTAGCTCCGAGCGTGACAAGTTCTGTCAAGGATGCGGCAGCAAACTCCTTGTTGCGGTCACAACTAGGGGCGCAAACTTTGAAGAAGTGTGACATTTTGGGTTTATTTTGCATTGTCTTACAGTGTCACTTTTGGGCCTAAAATGTAATCAAGCCTAAGCTATAACTAGGTGCTTCCTAGTTTAGAATAGCGTAGCTTGAATTGATGAGAGATTACTCTTTTAGCTTAACCTTTTAGTTCTTGTCTAGCTACCTAGTGTAGTGTTAATTCCTTAGTTGATCTATAACTTCTTGGCTTGATTTTCACTTGAGATTGCTCATGTATGGATTCAAATTGAGCTTTCTTCGTTTGTGGAATCATTTATAGTATTGGTGCTATGATTGAATTCGATTGGGAGGTATCGGTAACCAAACCAATGTTTCCCATAAACTCATTATTAATTGTCTTGCTTCTCTGTTTTGATTTTTTCTTTCCCTTGTCATTTTCTTTAGAGTTTCCTACCTAGGATCCTATCATTTGGTGTCAGAGTTTAGGCTAAATATTTGTTTCTACAATTCTTAATCCTTACTCCTTAGCTTGTTAATTAGAAAATTCAAAAAGAAAAAAAATTGTTTCCGAAAATTAAAAACCTAGTTCGATTCGTGTTTGAATTGTATTTTGAACATAAGATCTGAATTCTCTAGTGTTAATGAGTCTAAGATCTAAGATTTCATCTTGTTTGGAGTAGAATTGAAGTTATCACCATTGTTGGGTTGGAGACCTTGAAGAACAAGCAAGTGGGACTGAAAATCTGGATTAAATTGAAGGTTCAATTGTATTAGGGTTTTTTTCCTATCAAAAGGAGTTGGAATCTTAAATTTGGTGGAGGCCAAAGTGGAAATTGGAAAGGTCAAGTTTTTGAAGTTCATTGTTGTTATTGGTGATCTTCATAACTTGAAGGAGGTTCAAAGAGTGGTCTTTGATCCAAAGGGGAGGTGAAGGAAAAGTGTGCATGTGTTAGTACAAAAGAAACATTGCCAAAAAGGCAAATTCTAGAAGGGAATAAAGTACAAAAGTCAAAAAGTGCACAAAAATCGGAGTCCAAAATTGCAACAAAAGGCTGACAGCTAGCGTCAACTTTGCGAGGTTGCACATTTCACTTTGCTACCGCATCAAGGACCGCAAACTCGAGGCAAAAAGCTTGCCAAAAGTGTAGAGTTTGCGGAGGAGGGTTGCGCTTGCAACGACCCTTTCCAACACCAGCCAGACTGCATCACAGCCTCTACCCCATGGAAAACTTCATCTACTCTGACAAATCTCAAATTTAACGTTCATAGTTTCTTTTATTTCAATCCACTTCCTTGATCCTTATAGCTAATCAACACTAGTAATTGGCCTCACTTGGTTGCTGATTAGTTCCTTGTGTTCGAATTCTCATTTTGTGCTAATCCCTTCTAGCTTTGATCGTTTCAACTCATTGATCATTTCTTGGATACTTGTGTTGGTTTTGATTGAGTCGCCCATTTTTCGATTAACAAGAATCTATTCCACATGTACTTACGTCCCTTCTATCGAGAGCGCTGCATCTTTTATTTGATGCAGACTCAGGTGCACCGACACGTGATCAAATCGCTTGCTAGGTCCCATATCTTCTGCTATTGGAGAGCCCCTCTCTATTTTCAAGGGCTTAGTTTAAAGTTTTCTAGTACTTTATGATTATGTGTTTAACGTATGTTGAGGACCTTGTCCCAGTAGACCTTACTCAGTTATGTTTAGAGGCTTCATAGACAGACATTTAATTATGCTCTAGTTTGGACCTTCGTGTCCTTTGTCAGCGATTTCAGTACTATAACTTACATTTTATGCAAAGTGTTTCTTTTACAAGACTTTTCTCGTCAAATACTTTTAAACTATGTTTCACTCATGTCTAGATGTATGCTCATGTCTAATATCATGTTATGGGTACGCTCGGGCCAGCATGGCATCGAGTGCCCGTCCCGCCCAAGGTTTAAGCTAGGGGCATGGCACTTTTAGCCCTAGTCTAGCTAGCTAGTGGAGTAATTCATTCCTTAGTTGATCTTTAACTTCCTATCTTGATTTTCACTTGAGATTGCTCATTTGTGGATTCAAATTGAGCTTCTTCGTTTGTGGAATCATTTTTAGAATTGGTGCTTTGATTGAGTTCAATTGGGAAGTGTTTGTAACCAATCCGATGTTGCCCATAAAGTCATCATCATATATGCCTTGCTTCTATGTTTTGATTATTTCTTTCCCTCATTGTTTCTTTAGAGTTTTCTACTTTGGATTCTATTAGTGATAGTCAGCAATGGTGGTTGTGGTTATGCGTGGGTGGTGGGTGGTACGTAGTTAATAATGGTGAGTGCCACTGACGATAGTTGCTAAAGGTGGACTATGGTGGTAGCAGTGAATAGATCGAATAGGTGAGATACCATTTTTGTAGAAATCTTTAAATAGACATTTTGATGATATTAAGACTTTATTACAAATCTTAATCCATTTAGATCCATTAAACCCATTAAGTGGTTGAAACATTAGAAAAAATGCATTTAATGATTAAGATTCAGACCTAAAAAAGCAAATGCACTTGATGGGTGAGATTTGAATGATTAAAATTAAGACTTTCATGAAATGCAAACAAATGATGCCTAGCCAATAACCAATATGTAAATCAATAGACAAGTTTAGATAGGGATCTCATTGTTTTCCATGTTTAATCCAACCAGCAAAATGTAAAAAATAGAAGGCAAGAAAACTGAGGAAGTTTAACACAATAAGCTGGTTGTTTATTTTGAGCTAGTTAAATAGGAGTCTGAGTGGGACAATATTTGATGGTGATAAAGGAAATCTAACAACCCTAATGCAAAAAGTTGAATCCTCACTAGAATGACAGATCAGATGGACTTACCAAATGCCTCCATATACTTCGGATCACTTGGTGATTTGATGTCTGCAACAGACAATAAATCTAGAAGGATCATAGTCTTATAGTTAAACGAGAAGATGACTTTGAGTTGTAGAACAAATGGATGCAATTAATAATAGAAATAAATAAACAGAGAACGCCAACTGCATTTAAGATCAGCTAACAGGTTTGCATATGCCACAACATTGAAGATTGTTAGATTCTTATTCAGAAGGCAAACTTAGATGTCTTATGGATTTATAAATAAGGTAAACTCCACTTGACTTCTATGACAATGGTCTTTTCCAACTGGCCAACACTCAAGCAGAAAAAACCTTATTAGTCAATCTATGTAAAGTCAACAGTTGTTGTTAGAATAGGAATAGGAACAAGAATAGTATATACAATCGTACTTAAAATAGGAATAGAAATAGTATATAGAATCCTACTTGAAAAAGATTGTAATGTAATGTTAGTTGGAAAAGGCGTCTAATATAGTGTCTATAAATAGAGTCTAAATGTAATAATAGAGATACACAATTTAATAATGCTCTTCTCCATATTTCTCACATGGTATCAAAGCCTCCACGATTTTGGTAGAGAATCAAAGAGTTTCCACTGTCGGCGGATGGCTATTACCTATAATTGCCGCTCGTCTGGCCAATAATTATGTTAACAAAAGTAGGACCAATGATATATGCATGAACCCCATATTTAGGGGAAGAAAACTCAGCCAGACAGATCACCGTACGTCAATTTCCGGTGACTTTCTAGGAAAAATCTACTTGCTGCAAGTGTTTTTTAAAATAAAATTCTCATTTCTGTTATATTTGGTACGCAAGTAGAAAAAATACTTCCCTAAAAACATATGTACATATCTAACACAACGAAAAAAATACAAAAAAAAAAGGGAGCGGAGGGTTCAATGGGGTGGGGTAGAACTTTTATTAAAAAAAATTTAAATTAATATCTAAATTTTCTTGGAAGGAGTGGGTGGCTTGGGGTTGAAGTAAGATTTTGTTTTTAAAGACTTTATAAAAGAAATTTATAAAAAAAAAATGGGGTTGGGGTTTGGGGGGGATACTTTAATCTTTAACTTTTAACTAATACTAATAGTTTATTTGTCAAGGTGGAATGTTTTATCCATGTGGCAAGGCTTTTTTTTTTTTTAAGAAAGTGTATTACATGCATCACTAAGGCGTGTTTCTCAAACTAATGAGTGATAGTTTGGGTATGAAATTCATACTCTCAAATATCTTGGGTGTAATTGTAGACATTCAAATTTTGTGAGACTCTACAAGACGTGTTCAATTTGAGTCCCACAAGGCGTGCCAAATTTGTTTGCAACAAATTTTAAAGTGATAGAAAATAAACTTCAATCACAAATAAAATATGAAGAAACATGATTCTATTGATAAATAATGCGGGTACAATTCTGTTCTTCCCTTGATTCTTCTCTCATAAGCGTATTTCTCAAACTAGACTGATTTAAATTTGATCTTTTTATAAATATTTCATGAATTTGCGAAATATTCGAGATGTCTTTTTAAGGAAATATAGTACCATTTATATAGGCATGAACTAGGTTTTAGGATTGAGTAGCCTCCAAGAATTCTAATTGAAATTGAACGCACCATGTAGAGTCTCAACTCGAATTGAACACGTCTTATAGAGTTCCACAAAATTTCAATGTCTATAAAATTATATTTAATAAATTTTAGACTATAAAATTCATGTTGTGAAAACAATAATCAAGAAAGAAAATGTATCGCAACAATCGTATTTATTGATTTCAAAGTGCGAGTGTTACAATCTCTATTATTCATTTGATTCGTCTTTTGTCTTTTCAATATAAATTCAAGGGCTCTTGAGCTTGATCTTGGAATCAAGGGCTTAGCTGTTTGTTCTTGAATCTTCAATGAACTTGAACTTTATTTTAATCTTGACTTTTATTTGAATTCAAGGGCTTTGAGCTTGTTCTTGAATCTGGTGGTCTTGATCTTGATCGTTCTTGAACTTGAATTCTTAAGCTTGTAGTTTATAGAGAAATCTATGGTGTTTTATCCACGAGCTTTCTCTAACTTTTTGCTTAGAACTTTCGGTCCCTTTTCTAAATTATGAGGACCCTTATTTATAGTTGTGGAATATAGGAGTTATGATAGGAACATGTATTTTTTCGGTCAATCAGATTTAAGTGATATGGCATATGGGCTTTATGGAAGGGCTTGTCATTTTGACACATGACATGATTCTATTGACTTCTTTGTTTGACTTGGCATGACACGTCATTTGCCACATGGCACCAAACTGAGTCTCCAGGATGAGATGTCATTGGGCTAGCAAACTAGGTTCATCTATTGTAGCCCAAATCAATTAATTTAGATTTTAATTAAATCCATATTTTTTTGACTTAAATAATTAACTCAATTATATTAATTCATAATCTATTTGGACTAATATATTCATGAATTTAATATAATCCAAATCATTTTATAAATTTATATTTAATAAATTTGAAATGATTACAAATGCCCCTGCTTCAAGACTTGTCGAAATATTTTATCTTTCGAAGACTAGGCTTGAAGTATTATCTAAATAAAAATTGTACGACATTAATATTGAGATGCACATAATTACACCACTCCAACATAATTGGAGTGGAGAAGAAGATTTCCAGTGATTATTTCATGCGCTTTCCAATTGGAATAGGAAAATTAACATAAATGTTTTGCTTCCATTAGGACATGGAAAGGTTCCCTTTAAAAAAAATTCTATTCCAATTATAAAAAGAAAGAATTGTAATCCTAATCAATTTCATATTCACGTATTTTTCTATCTCCTTAGCCAAAAAGGAATTGTAATTGAACTAGGAGAAGGATTTTATTATCATCACATGAAATCTATAAATAGATGTTCTTCTTCCGTTTTATTTCATTATCAACATCACTACTTTTGGAGCTTTTCCTCCTGTTTTTTTGCTGATTTTCGTCACTTTTTACAGCTTGACATGTCTGTCATAGAAAATGCATATCTTATTGTAGAAACGTAGAAATCACGGATGATTTGATTTTTCAAAAACTAGACTTCTTGATCTATAACATATCCAAAATTTAATACCTTCATAATCATTCAATATGATTTTTTGAAGTTAGCTCCAGATTCTGTCATGCTGAAAATTTCAGATTTTGTGTGGCTTTACCAAAATGCGCGTATCTTGATGTAGGAACGACAAAATCACAAGCTGCTTGATTATTTTGAATTTAGACATGAAGGTCTACAATATATCCAAAATCCAAAATTTACAACATTCGGGATTAATTTAGATATTCTTATGAAGTCAGCTTTAGATTTTGGCGCACCAATAGTTTTAGATTTACGCGATGACACCAAACAAATTGTATCTCGAGATAGAAGTATCGAAATTACAATCCACTTGATTCTCCAGAAAGTAATGACGAATGGCTACAACATATCCGAAATTTGGATTGAAACTCATCAATATCGTTCTAGACAATTTTTTTGAAGTTAACTTTAAATTTTGTCACATAAGTGATTTCAGATATTCGTTGTTTTACAAAATATTTTATATCTTGATGTCGGAATGTCATCACCAAAAAGGGTTGTGATCGCCGAAAACAATACTTCATGAGTTTCATTATCACCAAGAAAACGTCTTGACAGGTAACAACCTCTCATTTACTTGTGTTTTTTTTGTGTTGTCTTTTTTTTCTAGATCAATTGAAACAACATTTATATTTTGCAGAGGCTACGCAATGGAGAGTTTTATCATAACAAAATTCAATCTTAAGGTGTGAAGGGATGTGTTTAAAGTCCCCGCCTTGAGATCACTAATTTGTATCTTTATCAAATCCCAAATACTTAAGTATAAGGTGTGAAGGGATGTGTTTAACATTCCCGCCTTAAGATCACTAATTTGAGGCTCTATAAGATCCTGAATACTTGAGCATAACGTGTTAAATGATGTGTTCAACGTCCCCGCCTCAAGATTACTAATTTGAGACCCCAAATACTTGAGTAAAATGTGTGAAGGGATATGTTTAATGTCCCCACCTTGATATTATTAATTTGAAACTTTATAAGATCCTGAATACTTGAGCATAAGGTGTGAAGGGATGTGTTTAACGTCCTCACCTTGAGATCACTAATTTGAGGCCTTATAAGATCCCGAATACTTAAGCATAAGGTGTTAAGGGATGTGTTTAACGTCCCAGCCTTGAGATCACTAATTTGAGGCTTTATGAGATCCTGAATACTTAAACATAAGGTGTGAAGGGATGTGATTAACGTCCCTGCCTTGAGATCACTAATTTGAGGCTTTGTGAGATCTTGAATACTTGAGCATAAGGTGTGAAAGGATGTGTTTAACGTCCCGCCTTGAGATCACTAAGTTGAAGCTTTATAAAATCCCAAATACTTAAGCATTAGGTGGGAAGGGATGTGCTTAACGTCCCCGCCTTGAGATCACTAATTTGTGGCCTTTTGAGATCCCGAATACTTAAGCATAAGGTGTGGAAGGTCAAATTTTATCCACCTTAAGGTATCAAAATTTAAGATCCTTTTAAGGATAAATTCGTGGAAAGGCCAGCTTAAGGTGCAAAGGGACAAATCATGTCAACCTTAAGGCATGAAAATTTAAAGGTCCTTTTAAGGATAAATCCGTGAAAAGGCCAGCTTGAGGTGCAAAGGGACAAATCTTGTCCACCTTAAGGCATGGAAATTTCACTAATTTATCCTTAAAGGGATCTTTAAATTTTCATGCCTTAAGGTGGACAAAATTGTCCCTTTGCACCTTAAGCTAGTCTTTTCACGAATTTATCTTTAGATGGATCTTTAAATTCACATGTCTTAAGGTGGACAAGATTTTTCCCTTAGCACCTCACGCTGGCCTTTTCACGAATTTATCCTTAAAAGGGATCTTTAAATTTTCATGTCTTAAGGTGGACAAGATTTGTCCCTTTGCACCTAAAGCTGGCCTTTCCACAAATTTATCCTTAAAAGGATCTTAAATTTTAATACCTTAAGGTGGATAAAATTTGACCTTCCACACGTTATGCTTAAGTATTCGGATCTCAAAAGGCCACAAATTAGTGATGTCAAGGCGGGGGCGCTAAACACATCCCTTCACACGTTATGTTTAAGTATTTGGGATCTTATAAAGCTTTAACTTAGTGATCTCAAGGCGGGGACGTTAAACACATCCCTTCACACCTTATGCTTAAGTATTCGGGATCTCATAAAGCCTCAAATTAGTGATCTCAAAGTGAGGACGTTAAAGACATCCCTTCACACCTTATGTTTAAGTATTCGGGATCTTATAAGGCCTCATATTAGTGATCTCAAGGCAGGAACGTTAAACACATTTATTCACACCTTATGCTCAAGTATCCGGGATCTTATAAAGTTTCAAATTAGTGATCTCAAGGCGGGGACATTAAACACATTCTTTCACACATTATGCTCAAGTATTCAGAATCTCATAAAGCGTCAAATTAGTAATCTTAAGGTGGGGACATTAAACACAATTTTTCACACCTTATGCTTAAGTATTCGAGATCTTATAAACCCTCAAATTAGTAATCTCAAGGCGGAGACGTTAAACACATCCTTTCACACCTTATGCTTAAGTATTCGGAATCACATTAAGGCATAAATTAGTGATCTCCAAGGAATCCTAATGGACCCTTGGGCGTGAAATATGTGGGTGGGCCGTTTTGTAGAGGCCCAACCTAGCCCAATGTAGTTGGATTTGACTTAAGTCATCCAATCTTGACTTAAATAATTAATCCGGCTTTATTAACCCAAAATGTTGACTTGGGTCAATATGCAAAAAACCTTCCAAATGGAATAAGCTACTATAACTTTCTTTGTCGTCAAAGGAAAATGGAATCATACCTTAGTTCAGGATCTCCCTACTCGTATGTAGGAGGAGCTACTGCCTTCCTTCTAATCGGTTCGAAGAGAAAAGGAAACGAAACAATAAAGGTTCACTTTCAATGGTGCTTCCCCCTACACATATATTGGGGCGAGAGCGGGCGCTAGCTAAGGCGGGGACGTTAAGCACATCCCTTCACACCTCAAGATTGAATTTTGTTATGTTTAAACTCTTCATTGCGTAGCCTTTGCAAAATATAAATGTTGTTTCAATTGATCAACAAAAAGAAGAGAAAACACAAGTAAAGGAGAGCTTGTTACCTGCAAGATGTTTGAGACTTGGAAGTCATGCTAAGCTAACTAGGTTAGACTAGAGAAAAAATTTTCTAGGTGATAATGAAACTCTTTAAGTATAGTTTCTGGCGATCACAACCCTTTTTGGTGATGACGTTTCGACATCAAGATATAAAATATTTCGAGGCAACGAAAATCTGAAATCACCTATATGACAGAATTTAAAGTTATCTTCAAAAAAATGTTTAGAACAATATTTAACGAGTTTTAATCCAAATCTCGGATATGTTGTAGTCAATCGTGTTTACTTCCTGGAGAATCAAGTGGATTGTAATTTTGATACTTCTACCTTGAGATCCACTTTGTTTGGTGTCATCGTGCAAATCTGAAATTGTTGGTGCGCCAAAATCTAAAGCTGACTTCATAATAATACCTAAAGTAATCCCGAATGTAGTAAATTTTGGATTTCAGATATATTGTAGATATTTATGTCTAAATTTGAAATAATCAAGCGGCTTGTGATTTCGTCGTTCCTACATCAAGATACGAGCGTTTTAGTAAGGCCACACAAATCTGAAATTTTCAGCATGACAAAATCTAGAGTTAACTTCAAAAAATCATATAGAATGATTATGAATGTATTAAATTAAGAATTTTGGATATGTTATAGATCAAGAAGTCTAGCATCTGAAAAATCAAACCGTTCGTGATTTCAGCGTTTCTACAATAAGATATGAATTTTCTACGAAAATTATGTCAAGCAATAAAAAAGTGACGAAAATATGGAAAAAAAGGGAGGAGACGCTCCAAAAGTGGTGATGTTGATAATGAAATAAAACGGAAGAAGAACATCTATTTTTAGATGTCATGTGATGAGAATAAAATCTTTCTCCCAGTTCAATTACAATTCCTTTTTGGCTAAGGCGATAGAAAAATATGTGAATATGAAATCGAGTTGGATTACAATTCTTTCTTTTATTTAATTGGAATTGAAAAAAAAGGGAACCTTGTTGTGTCCTTATGGAAACAAAATATATATGTTATTTTTCCTATTCAAATTGGAAAGTGGCCGCATGGAGTAATTATTGGCAATCTTCTTCTTCACTACAATTATGTTGGAGTGGTGCAATTATTGTACATCTCAATATTAATGTTGTGCAATATTTGTATAGATAATACTTCAAGTCTAGTCTTCAAAAGATAAAATATCTCGACAAGTCTTGAAGCATGGGGCATTTGTAATCATTTAAAATAATGAATATTTAGTCCAAATAAATTATTGATTAATATAATTGGGTTGATTATTTTTAGATGTCATGTGATGAGAATAAAATCTTTCTCCCAGTTCAATTACAATTCCTTTTTGGCTAAGGCGATAGAAAAATATGTGAATATGAAATCGAGTTGGATTACAATTCTTTCTTTTATTTAATTGGAATTGAAAAAAAAGGGAACCTTGTTGTGTCCTTATGGAAACAAAATATATATGTTATTTTTCCTATTCAAATTGGAAAGTGGCCGCATGGAGTAATTATTGGCAATCTTCTTCTTCACTACAATTATGTTGGAGTGGTGCAATTATTGTACATCTCAATATTAATGTTGTGCAATATTTGTATAGATAATACTTCAAGTCTAGTCTTCAAAAGATAAAATATCTCGACAAGTCTTGAAGCATGGGGCATTTGTAATCATTTAAAATAATGAATATTTAGTCCAAATAAATTATTGATTAATATAATTGGGTTGATTATTT
>JAJOOR010015048.1:0-22531 GCA_036250505.1 Solanum acaule
CCTTAAATATAATATTCAATGCAAAATACAATCCACCAGCTGATGATCCAAGATAACCACAACCTATTCCTCTCTCCATATCTTCAGGCAATTTCAAAGCCCAGAAAGACTTGTGGATACTATCATAAACAGTTATCTGTAATGAATCATCATACCAACAGAATACTCCATCGATGACACTAGCCGATGGTGACTTCATAAAGGTACAAGGAAACAGTCTTATAGGTACATCAAGAATAATCTTATTTGCAGTCCACACATTAGTTTCAGAAGAGAAACTTTCAATGGTTACAGCCAACTGTAAATTAGAGGGATACAGAGGTATTGCATACCGAACTATAGTGAAGGAGATAATATCATCTTTATTATCAGGGTTATCTACCTTACAAATAAATCCAACAGGTGGTGGATTATTGTCGTCGTCCTCCATGCAGATTTGAGTTTTTGGGAGAACCAAAAATTGGCTTGTGGCGGGATTATAAACATAGTAATGAACCTTTTTCACATTGCAAAGAAGAAAACCATTGGATGCTGCAACAAGACGTGCCTTGCGATGAAAAAGATTGTGATCTAATGACCCATCGAAAGTGCCTGAATGATCCTTTGTTGAAGACGACGACAAGAAGAAGAGTAACTCACGGGTAATCTCTGAATGTTGACAAAAGAAACCAACTAGATATGGTTTTTGGTTCCATCGTCTGCAACGGCAATCAGCAATGTACTTTTCCCAACACTTGGATACACATTTAAACTTTGCCAGACATTTTGAAGGCAAAAAATCCAATATTTTTATCATAATATCTTCACAAATCTCCTCCTTTGCACACTTTCTCATATGAGACACACGATTCATATTCGCAAATTCACAGACGATAATCGCTTTCAATGCAGAATCGTTACAAAGATGTGAAGGAAAATATTTTATTTATAAACTCTTGTATTTCTTAAATATTTTTTTGTGTATTACTGTATATAGAAAACTAACAAATAACATCGTTATATTTATAGTAGTAAAAACCAAATTAAATGAGGACTAGGAACCACTTTAACTAACAAATCCTAATTAAAAATAAATAAGTAAACACCATAAATAACAAATTCCTAACTAACAAATCCTAATTAAACATAAATAAGTAAACACCATAAATAACAAATCCTAATCAAATTATGATTCCTACTCCAACTTTAAATTATTATTTCCAACAAGAAGAAATTTTTATATTGACCAACCCAATCCAATCCAAACTTGTTTGGGGATCGGAAACTCTTATAGAACCCTCGGTAGGGAGTTGGGGGAGTACTATGTATAGTCTAATATTTTTAGAGTCCATTTTGAGCATTTAGGGGTTAATTAATTACACAAATTAGGCAATTTTCTCAAGTTTTCATGTGTGTTAGCCCATGAATATTTTGGTGATATGGCTTCCGGATGATTTCTTTGTAAAACCTTTACGGAACCCTTTGTAGGAAGTTGGGGGAGCACTACGTACAATCTCATAATTTTTAGAATCCATTTTGAGCATTTAGGACCAATTTACAGGAATTAGATGATTTTCTCAATTTTTTGTGTGCGTCAGCCCATAAATATTTTGGTGATATATCTTTCCGACACATTTTTTTTCAAAACGCATATGAGACCCTACCTAATGATATAGGGGAGCAGTACATATAACTTTACCATGATCCCTATTATTTCTTTACCATGTAAGGAACATTCAACATGATTTAGACGATTTTTTCAATTTTTCGTAGGGCACTATTCTACATTCTACTTGTAAAATAGACTAGAATCAAAGATCAAATCAAGCATTTAGCTAAAATAGAAAGAAGGAATTAGATCATCTGTATCTAAATTTAAAGTATAGAATAATAAATATTGTTCAAATAAAGTAGGAGCCTAAGCCCGGAAACACTTGTGGATGATCTGTGGTGAATTATCAAGTCAACAGAATACTCCATCCATAAGGCGGTGCAAGACGGGGCGGGGGCAAAGCGGGTTGAGAGTACCCTACAAAAATTTTAATCCGCCCTATATAGACTCATCCCATATGAACTCGCCCGTATAGGCCCGTCCCACATGAACCCGCCCTACATAAATGTTTAATATTTTTTTTTTTAGTCAAGTTTGATACTAAAATTAAAATTCATAAAAATATATTTGTTTTTTCATTATGTTATATTAATTTAATTGATAGACTTAAAATTTTATTTTTTAGAAGTCAATTGGGAAGCATATATAAGAAATTGTATTAGTTTTGATCGAACCATTTTCATTTATTATCTTGAATATTTTAGTAACTTTAAAGAGACAATCTTAATAGATAATCCTCTGTCACTCTTATAACATTTAAAAACTTGAAATTAAATTTAAACCCGCATAAAATCGTATATAAACCTTCCCGCCCCACATTAATTTTTTTTAAAAACCACTTCAACCTGCCCCACATCCCTCTCCTCTCCGCCCTGCACAACCTTAAATCCGCACCATTTTGCATAGCCTTAAGCCCGCCTCACATTGCATCCGTCCCGCCCCAAGTCATCCTTACACACATTAGTTTCAGAAGAGAAACTTTCCAGGGCTATAGTGAACTGTGAATCAAAATATGGAGGTATTGCATACCTCACAAATAAATCCAACAGCTGGATTGTCATCCTCCATGCAAATTTGAGTTTTAGGAAGAGACAAAAATTGCCTTGTGACAGGATTATAAACATAATAATGAAACTTTTTCGCATTTTGTAGGAAAGAAAACAAAACAAAATTTGACTAACGATTTGATTTGACTTGGTTTGATATTGAAAAAAAAACTCTATTATACTTGGGTGGTACGCCCGAGATCAAACCAACCCGACATTTATATATAATTTTTAAATTTACTTTATATATAAAAGTATTTACTTTGATATAATTTTTACATATTTCTTATAGTTTTTCATAATTTTTATCTTTTAATATATTATTTCTAGGTTTTGAGACTTGGAATTTTGATAGGTCCAATAAAGGTTATAATCCATAGATATTAGTGACTCTAATAAAACTCAAGCCAAAAGCAAATCAATAATATGCTAACCAAAAAAATAATTTAACACTAACATTTATGCTGAATATTTATTCTTTAGTTTTACATTGATTTAGACATTTAAAATACATAACCTAATCGTAAAATCCTCGAGCAAACTAATATATCCTACTACGTCCCTCTCTTCAGCCACATCACGTGTAATAGCAGCAACATCTCTTGTCTGATCATATGTTATCGTATAGCATGCACTCGACACATCTACATTTTCCAGAATATATTGGGGAATATACAAAATCAAACAAAAAATATGAAAAACTAAACAAAAAACGGAGTATACCACACAAACCTAAGTGTACTTTTCTCACTTTTGAGCGGTGAATCCAATATAACAACAGGGTATTTACGGAAAGCAGAATCGCCTTCCATAAAGGAAGGCTCATCTCTTCTCCGATAGAATATGATATCTCTTATAAAAGGGTTCTGCCTTTATACTTGTGGAAATTTCACTAGAATACATCAAGACAAGAGGAAACTAATTCGTGAGTGTTTATATAAATTAAGAAAGGTCCAAGAAATTATTTAATTTTTTTATATATTTTATTTTCATAAATTTTAAAAAAATATTGTAATTGATGATAATTTAATAATTAATTTTTCTTTTTCAATTGCAAGTATAACATTTCTTATAATATTTTGTAAGACAAGAATAAACATATATAAATTATTGTACGTTATGTAACAACATAAATGCTTAAATCTCTCTTATTGATTATAGTTTTGGAAACTTTTTTTAACCTAATCAATTATTACCTGAACTATCAAAATAATTCTAAAAGTGTTTAAAAATAAAATTAAGACTTCACTTCATTGAATATGCCAATTAGAGTATCATTTTTACTGATATAATATTTCATAATACTTTTAAGTACAAAAATCAGTATTATATTGATTACAAGACATTCAAGGTGAAGACAATATTTTTTAAATTTAATTATTTGATAATCTAATTAGTTTGAGCTCAAAATGTTTAATAAAACATCTCAAAGAATTCAAGAAAATCTTACAAAACCAATATTAAAACATGGTTGATTCAAATTGAAGTGAAATAGACGATTAAGAAATCAAAAGTAATTGTAAACTTAACAGTCTACTATTTTTAATTACAATAACATCAATAATGACATTTCAAAGATATGTGCATCAATTTGTCAGTTGACACATTTCTATATTTAGTAATAATTTATATTTAAAATGTTCATTTTACTATTATGAAATTATTTATAGTCACACAAATATTAAAAATCTGTCCTTTTTTTTTCTTAAATTTCGAGTCAAATCAAAATAAATTACATAAATTAAGGCGAAAGAATGGAGATTTTGTGTCGCACGAAATAATAAATATATTGCATAGTAGCCAATGCACAATCTACACCTAATAAATAATGTCATCCGTGATTGATTCTAGGAACACAATCTTTGTATACTACCATATGTCACGACCCAGGGGGTAACATGGCGTACTTGACCCCGAAGGGGTCTCATACAAGCCCTTAGCATAATCATAACATAAGATACTAGAAAAGTACGAGAAATTTAAAACTTCTTTAAAACCATACAATCGAAAACATTTTCATAAAGCAAACGGAAGTCTTTACTAAATCTTTGTCTCAAACCACCTATTAAACTCTAGAATAAACGTCTTGGAACGCAGCCCATACAAAGTCTAAAACATAAAGAATGACATAATGAAAGTAATGGGTTCGTCCTCGAAGCTGTGAGGACTCACCAATTCTTCAACTCTTCTTGCAACTTCTAGGAAGCTATCCTCCAAAGGAAACTCAAACTCCGAAACCCTACATTTGATTAGAATGTAGGCAATATGCGTTAGTACAAAATGTTCCAAGTATGAAAGCTAGCACAACATCATAAGAGCATCTCAAATGATTAGTCAACATAAGACATAAGCATAAGAGATAATAATAACATAGTCATAGCATCATCTCCAACATAAACATCATATAATCACAAGTCAACATAAGACATAGTTAATGAACATAGGAGATAAGTCATAATCATAATAAGTCAATTCTTCATCATAAGCATCATATAAGCATAATTGACTCTTAGTCATCTATACCATAATAGCACCATTCTCAAGTAACCTCAAAAGCATACAAGTGCAAAGCAATGCATCACATAATACCACCCTAGCCAAGTATCCTTTTTTTGTCATCTTAATCATAGTCTATATACATGTTCTAAGTCTTTAAGCTTTTATACCATAAGGTTACCATACTCCTAGGTCACCTCAAGGCACACTTGTGCAATGCATGAAAGGCATCTCATACTACCCTTCACACTAAGCATAACCTTGAAGTCATCCTAGTAATATTCACCCTCCCTTGACCTCACTATTAGCTTAACTCTTATAACTAAGGGAATCTCTCACCTTTAGCCACCTATAACAAAGAAGGCAACTATGACACAATTCTATCTCCACTCATTCTCTTTAGTAACCCTAAGTCATACTTGTGCAATGCATTCATAGCACCCCATAATACTATTCATGCTAAGTACCACTTTTAGGTCCTCATACTAATACTTCTTGGGGAACCTAGTTCCTCTCTTTAACTTTAGAATACTATGAGGTACTCTCTTAAGCACATCTTAGCTCATATGAGATACTACTTTTAGTATGTCTAAGTTCATTACTAGCATAGACCCTATGAGATACTACCTTAAGCATGTCTAAGTCCACTTATACTCTTGAACACTATGAGGTACTTCACTAAGTAAGTCTTAGTTCAATTATGCTTTAGAACACTATGAGATGCTTCTTTAAGCATGTATTAGTTCATTGGATATGGAGATTATTACTAGGAACCTTGACTCTACTATGTGAAGGCCTTCATCTCATGAGACCTAACTTTGGGAAAACCCACACTCTACTACGTAAGAGTTCCCCATTTGACTTGGATAGTCCTCACATCAACTAGGTGTGGTTCTCATTTCTACTTGGAGCCCGAACCCTATCTTGTGTGACACTCCATCTCATCTTCAATATTCACTTGGAGCCAAGCATACACCCCAAGATTTACTTGTTAAGCATTGCTTAACACTCATGTCTCATGGAAGGATTTCCTTGACAACCAATCCATGTTCAAGTGATTCTATCACTTCATACTTTCAAGCATTCATAAAGTAGATTCAACATTTATGACTACAAACCTTCACCACAAATCCACCCATTAGACTTTTATAGGTGAGTATAGGCCTTTCACCACAAATCCACCCATTAGACTTTTATTCATCACATTGACTTTGCTCTCAAAGCCCTAATGATTCAACATTTATGACTACAAGCCTTCACCTCAAATCTTTACTTCATTTTATCCTTATTCATATCTAGATTACAAGACATTCAAGTAATAAGCTTCATTTTAAACAATTCTCATCACCTTTCTCACTACTAGGTGATTCTAGTCATAATTCATCATAAAGGTTCAATTCCATCTTTACAAGTCAAGATCAATCATATTCAATTAGGTTAGATTCAATTCATGATATGTACTCCTAACATTGAACAATTTCTACTCATGACATTGAATTAAGAAGATCACTCATGAACTTTCAATTTCACCTCTAATGGCCTCAACCCACAAATATCACATTTATCAATTTAGACTAGGGTTTACCATAGAAATCATATGAATTCATCATAATATCACTAAATAAATCTAAATAAATCATAATTAGGTATTATCCACTAGATTGGAATCATACCCACACCCTACCCATAATGTAAGAAGAACCCTAGCTAGAATGGATTTTTGAATCCACAATTGGGGGATTACTAACGGGGCTCTATGGGTGGAAGAACCCATAGATGAAAAACTAAACATACCTTAATCAATACCCTAGCACAAGCCTCTAGCAATGGAGCCTTTGTTCTTGACCTTAGCTTCAACCTCAAGCTTCTTCTTCAATAGAGGTTTTTTAAAGAGAGAAATATTTGAGAGATGAGTGATTTGGGGTTTTGATTTGGGTCTTGTGTAAAGTGACTTAAAATTGGGGGCTAAAGACTTAAAATACCTTAAATAGGTGAATAAAACTCATATAAAATGACCCCATTAATTTACTAATCGATTTGGAATTTACCTAGGTGCCCCCGACTAGGCAGCCCCTTGCCAAGGGTCACGCCCCTCTTCATGGACCTTCAAGGTCACCACGGCCAATGGTGGTACCCGTGGTCCCTTGACCAGTAGCTCCCCTCACTTGTCAAGCTTCCAAAAATACCAAGACATGACCACGGGTCGTGAAGTGGCTCGTGGTCCCTTAAGCAGTAGCTATTCATTTGGACCTTGCCTCCCACATGGCTAAGGGGTCTTCACGAGCCCCTTCACGGGCCGTGGTCAAGACCACTGGCCGTGAAGGTGTCCGTGGACCCTTGGGCAGTAGCTTGCCAAGGTTGGGCAGCATTGGCCCCTTGGCTTAGGCTTGCCCTTTTGCCTTGGCACTTGCCCTTCCCATGCTCAACCAAACCCTAAATGGTCTTCCATGCTACAAGGTCTAACACGCACCTCGACGTTCAACCACTAAATCCTTCATTCTAAGCACGTAAAGTCTCATCTACGACTCTAATTCTCAACATCACACTCTAGAAACTAGCTTTTGGCTCTAATTTAGTCTACTAATTTCCTGGCCGTTACACCATATCTCACAATTTATAATAAATTAGGTGGCCCATGACCTATCAAATTAAAGGTCTCCGGAAGATTTATTTGTGAAATCTTTATGGAACCCTTCATAGAGAGTTGGCGGAGCAATAAGTACAGTCTCACAATATTTAGAGTCAATTTGGACATTTAGGAGCCAATTTATAGGAATTATGCGATTTTCTCAGTTTTTTGTGGGTTTTAGCCATGAATATTTTGGTGATAGGACTTCCAAACAATTTCTTTGCGAAACTTTTACGAACCATCTATAGGGAGTTGGGGAGCAGTACATACAGCCTTACAATTTTTAGAGTCCATTTTAAGCATTTAGGGGCTGATTTATAAGAATTAGGCGATTTTCTCAATCTTTCGTGTGTGTGTTAGCCTATGAATATTTTGGTGATATGTCTTTCGGACGATTTATTTGCAAAACCTTTACGGATCCCCCGTGGGGAGTTGGGGAAGAAATATGTACAATCTCACAATTTTTATAGTCTTAGACATTTATGGGTCAATACATGAATTAGACGATTTTGTTAGTTTTTCGTATGTGTTAGCCCATGAGTATTTTGGTGATGACTTTCGAACGATTTCTTTGCTAAACATTTACATAAATCTCCTTAGGGAGTTGGGGAAGAAGTACCTATAGTATCACAAATTTTAGAGTCAATTTTTGGCATTTAGGGGCCAATTTATCAAAATTAGGTGATTTTCTTAATTTTTCGTGTGTGTTAGCCCATGAATATTGTGGTGATATGACTTTTGGATGATTTCTTTGGGAAAACTTTACGAAACCCTATGTAGAGAGTTGGAGGAGCAATACGAATAGTCTCACAATTTTTATAGTCCAGTTTGGACATTTAGGGGTCAATTTACAAAAATTAGACAATTTTTCAGTTTTTTTGTGTGTGTTAGCCCATAAATAATTTGGTGATATGACTTTCAGATGATTTCTTTGTGAAACCTTTATGAAACCCTCCATATGGAGTTGGGGGAAATACGTATACTTTCACAATTTTTATAGTCCAGTTTGGGCATTTAAGGGACAATTTACAGAAATTAGGCTATTTTTTTATTATTTTTTGTGTGTGTGTTAGCCCATGAATATTTTGGTGATATGTCTTCCAGACAATTTCTTTGTGAAACTTTTATGGAACCTTCTGCAAGGAGTTTGGGGAGCAGTACATACAATTTTTAATCCTTTCCCACCCTTTCTAAACCTATACCTCGACATTTTTACACCTAATTAAGGTCACAAGAAATCCCTAGGACAAATTTGAGTTGAAAGCTTGTTTACCAATTAAATTTTGAGATGAGAATATACTTAGATAAACTTCAAACGATAATATATTTCAGCATATAATGAATTATATGGCCCATGACCTATCAAATTAAAGGTATATGAGTCCTCTTTCCAACTCCACTTAGTTTGTCTCATTTCGAGTTTGGAATAAGAAGTTATATCTAATTTAGTGAAGCTCTGTCAGGCAGTCAATGTTCTATATTGGACCTACTGTAACATCTCGCAATTCGAAATTACTAGGAAAAAGCTTATAATTGGAAATAGTTAATTTTGGAAAGAATTTAAAATCTGGAAAATTTGTCTAAGTTAGGAAGAGTGAGTTTTGGTCATTTTCAAATGGCCATAACTTCTAGATCAGGATGAGTTAGAGGTACTTCCAGATATGGTTGGAAAGATCTTTCCAACGCCGCTGAGTTTGCGCGATTTCGATATCGTATGAGTGAGTTATGCCTTTTGGAAGTTGGGTTGTTGAATTAAGAAAAGTCCAAATCCGGATTTGTGAAGGGTAAACTAGTCTTTTCCTTACCTAATTTGCCTATTTCGTTTTTAGGAATTGATTGGGGTAAAACAAGACTTTATTCAGTTTAGAAAAATTAGAATTTACACTAAGGCTTGGAGAGGAGATAAATCAAGAAATCGCCAAGAACGTTCAAGCTTTGCGAGTGGAATTCGTCGGGGGTGATCCCTACAAGGTATGTGAGATCACATAGTGTTAGGTTAGTTCACCCACATGCCAAACTTGTTTCAATTCAGCAAAATTGGAGTTGTTTGAATGTTAAGAAAGTGAAGTTCTTGAAGAACATTGTTGAATTCTTGTTGGTTGATTGTTGAATGTCTAGTGTTGATTTGATTCGTGTTTCTGGGTTGTTTTACGAGTTAAATCTATTGGGTATTGAGGGTACTAATGATCCTAAGTGTTTGGGGAAAGAACTATGGAAGTTTAGAGGGTTTAGAGATGAAAAACGAATGAGAAAAGTCGGAATTTTCTGGGGAAAAGGATGGGGAATCGCACCAACCGGCGCGCCCCAAAAGAGTCTCTGAAGTTTACCCCTTGGGGCGCCGCGCCAGCCAGCGCACCCCAACTTGTCCTCTGATGTTTGGGGCCTGGCGCCCCACGCCTCTTAGAGCGCCAAGGACGCTAGTTCACCCCATTCTTCTCGCATCTTTTCGTACTAGTTTCTAAGTGATGTACCTATGTTTCCTAGTTGATTCTAACACTCTAAGGTACATCTAAACATCATGAAATCATCCATAAACATGAGATCATGAACCTTGAATCCATAATCCAATTCAAGGAAAGTTAAGATCAAAGTCAAAGAAGTTAAGAGTCAAGTCTAGAAGTTAAGAAGTAAGTCAAAGCAAAGTTTATTAAAGTTTTCAAGAGTCTTTAACAATGTTTTAAATTCATTTTAAGACTCAAGTTTTCAAGTTAAGCAAAGAGCAAAGAGTTGAGTTCATTTCTCAAAAAGTTATTAGGGAACTAAGTATTCCCAAAGAAATTTATAAATGTTTTCATATTTGAGCAAGAAAAGGGAGCATCGATTCCAAGAGAGCCTTTGCGCTAAGCTTTGAGTAATTATCTCAAACTAAAAAAAGAGGTTGTTTTAAAAACACATGAGCTAAGTATATTTTGGGAGTAGTATTGAGCACCGATATGCAGATGCGAGTTCATAACAACTCAAGTCTCCATAAACCATGTAGCCATCATGGGTATTAATGGGTCATACTTTTTAGATGATCACATAAGTTAAGCTAGTGAATCCACTAAGTTAAGTAGTTCTATATGACGGCAAAGTATAGGACAGTCTGGCAGCGTGATGGTAAAAATGTTGTATCACCACTTAAGCTCATAGTGGTGGTTGTCAGTTATAGAAACTCCCATAGTAGTAATTGCATGGTTCATCAAGGGGTTCTGCTTAGTATGAATTGAGGTATGGGACTTCATTCATGTATTGCACAAGTAGACTTTGAGAGGGAGCATGGTATGTTTTTATGATATTATGATTATGATTTTGACGTCATGTTTTAAACAGTTTTCATTTTCTTTATATTGCTTTTGTTTTAAACTGCTTTATAATGAAATGCGTTCAGTTAAGTATTCATGAGTTGAGAAAGGAGAAGGTAAGTGTTTCTTTCATAATCTCTTTCGAGCTTATATTTGTTAGCATTCCAACTCGCATACTCGTACATTCAATGTATTGATGCCAGTTGGCCTGCATCTTATTATGATGCAGACGCAAGTAACCAGGATCATCATCTAGCGCCTCATTGATCCAGTTGAGCACTCATAGTCAGTGGTGAGCCTCCTTGCTTTTCGGAGGACTCTTTTATTCGTTTTTTAGTCTTTCTTTATTAGGATGTTGAGGGGTCTGTCCCAACATCCATCTCAGTATTATAGAGGCTTCATAGACCGTCAAACAATTAGTTATGAGTCTCTCATCTTTGTATTGCAGATGTTTTTCTATGAGACTTCAGTTGCCAATTTGGCTAAGATGTTATTTCTTTAAGTTATTGTTTAAACTTATTTTTGTTGAGTAAGTCTTCCGCTAAGTTCAGAAATCCAGGACAAGGGTTCACTTGGGACCAGCAATGGTCTTCGAGTGTCAGCCACGTCCGGGGTGTAGACTCGGGGAGTGACACCTACATATGGTGGAAATTTCCAGGAACCGTAGACCCTTCCGTAAAGGCTTGCTGCAATTTTTGTTTCAGCAACTTCATGCATGCGTTCTAGAGTTATTTTGGTCCTTTCCCAAGCTTTTAACCCTATTGTAAGTCGTTTTTGTGTTTTAATTGAGTATATCATTCAACCAAGTAGTTTTCCTCTCAAAATCATCAATCTAAACATTCAAGTATTTAGAAATTCTCTTAAAACTCACCTAGGTTTCCTCTTCTCCACCAAGAACCCTAAAACCTTCAAGTCAAAAAACTCAAGATACAAAGAGAAACTTTCCATCCAAAGGTTTTCCCAAGTTCTTCACTCTCAAAATCATCAATATAAGCATTCAAGTATATAGAAATTCTCTTAAAACTCACCTAGGTTTCCTCTTCTCCATCAAGAACCCTAAAACCTTCAAATAAAAAATTCAAGATACAAAGAAAAACTTTTCATCCAAGGTTTCCCCGAGTTCTTCACCTCTAAAAACTTCATAAAAGAGTTCTTCTCTCAAGATCAAGCCCCAAGATTCCAAGCTCAAAGATTTCCATCATGGACAATAACACACGTAAAACGGTAAATTCAGTCTTTCTCACTCTGGGCTTGTTTGAATTTGAAAATGCATTCTTTTGCCCCTCAGAACAAACTCACGCCATTAATAAGGTCGTAACGGACACCTGCAAAAAATTTGGCCAAAAACATGTCGCAATCATATATCACCCAAAATCAATGGACTATAACATACATAAAACGGTAAATTTGGTCTTTCCCACTCTATGGCTCGTTTGAACTTGAAAATGTGTATGTTTGCCCCTCGGGACCAACTCATACCATTAATAAGGTCGTAATGGATGCCCACAAAACATTTCGGCCAAAAACCTGTTGGGATCACGTATCATCCAAAATTCATGGACTATAGCACACGCAAAATGGTAAATTTGGTTTTTCTTGCTCAAGGGCTCGTTTAAACTTAAAAATGCATCTGTTTGCCCCTCGGTACCAACTCATGCCATTAATAAGGTCATATACAAAAAAAATGGTCAAAACCTATTGGGATCACGTATCACCCAAAATCCATGGACTATAGCACACGTAAAATGGTAAATTCAGTCTTTCCCGCCTGGGGCTCATTTGAACTAGAAAATGCGTCTGTTTTCCACTTGGGACTATCTCACACTATTAATAAGGTAGTTATGAACGCCCACAAAATATATCAGCCAAAAATCCATTGGGATCACGTATCACCCAAAATCTATTGACTATAGCACATATAAAATAGTAAATTCGATCTTTTCCTCTCTGGGACTCGTTTGAATGTGAAAATGCATTTGTTTGCCCCTGGGACTAACTCACGCCATTAATAAGATCGTAATGTAAACCTACAAAAAAAATTGGCCAATAACTCATAGGGATCACGTATCACCCAAAATCTATGGACTATAACACACGTAAAACAGTAAATTTGATCTTTCTTGTGGTGGAGCTCATTTGAACTTGAAAATGTACACGTTTTCCCCTTGGTCCCAACTCACGTCATTAATATTGTAATGGACGCCCACAAAAAATATTTGCTAAAAACCTATCGGAATCACGTATCACCCAAAATCCATGAACTATAACACATGTAAAACAATAAATTATATGGATTATAGCACATGTAAAATGGTAAATTCATTCTTTCAAGCTCTGGAATCACTTGAACTTGCAAATGCATCTGTTTTCCCCTCGGGACAAACTCACACTATCACGGCTAAGATTTCCCAATAGTATGGTACACTTGACCAAATTCCCGACATCTACATTAAATTCTCTTGCAAAATCATGTGCAGAAGAAGAGACATTCCTCGTTTTTGTATATGCAATAATCGAACCAGCTGCATATAACAATTGTTGGATTATCTGCAAAATGAACAAAAAAAAGTAATGAGCAAATGCGAAAAATGGCAAACAAAAATAGAAAAGTATAACTATATATATGACACGAACTTGGCTAGTTCGACCATTTTCGATCGTCTAGACAATATTACGACTGGCTGTTCCGATCCATATAAGAAGGCTCGTCTCTTCTCCGACAGAATATGATATCTCTTAAAAAAGGGTTCTGCCTTTATAATTGTGGAAATTTCACTAGAATACATCAAGACAAAAGGAAACTAATTCGTGAGTGTTTATATAAATTAAGAAAGGTCCAAGAAATTATTAAATTTTTTTATATATTTTATTTTCATAAATTTTAAAAATATATTGTAATTGATTATAATTTAATAATTTATTTTTCTTTTCCAATTGAAAGTATAACATTTCTTATAATATTTTGTAAGACAAGAATAAACATATATAAATTATTGTACATTACGTAACAACATAAATGTTTAAATCTCTCTTATTGATTATAATTTTGGAAACTTTTTTAACCTAATCAATTATTACATGAACTATCAAAATAATTCTAAAACTATTTAAAAATAAAATTAAGACTTCACTTCATTGAATATGCCAATTAGAGTATCATTTGTACTGATATAATATTTCATAATACCTTTAAGTACAAAAATCAGTATTATATTGATTACAAGACATTCAAGGTTAAGACAATATTTTTTAAATTTAATTATTTGATAATCTAATTAGTTTGAGCTTGAAATATTTAATCAAACATCTCAAAGAATTCAAGACAATTTTACAAAACTAATATTAAAACATGGTTGATTCAAATTAAAAGTGAAATAGAGAAATTAAGAAATCAAAAGTAATAGTGTACGATTTTTAATTACAATAGCATCAATAATGACATTTCACAGATATGTGCATAATAATTAGTAAGAGATGATCAACAAACTATAAATAATTTTTTTTAATTAATAGTAACAATAAATACATAATTTTTTATTTAATTAAGTATTTTATGTTATTTTAAAGAGTCGTCACCTAATTACATTTTAAAGGTGAATTAGGACACCTAAATCTAACTATGTAATACTAAAATTAACTCAAATTAATGATCTACTTAACTTATGTGATTCTAGGTAAGGGCTCTAAATTATCCTAAAGGGAAGGTGTTAAGCATCCTTTAAGTTTCGTTAAATACGATTACTGATCAAACTTAGGTTAAATATGTGTCAAATTAAAGAATATGTTTATGTCTTACTCCTTAAAGAAAATCACTATATTGCTCATATGCTTCAAAAATATCATCTGGTGTGTCGGATCTTCCATAAATCATGCACTTTTGGAAGATGTATACTGGTATGGCTTCATTTCTCAAAGATCCGATCAGCATAAATTATAGATTTGTTAGTATTTTAGTTAAGTTATTGGTTAATATTTATTATAAAAATTTACTTACAATTATATTATAAGTGTTTCAGTTGTATGAATTTATTTTTTTATTAAGTAAATTATTGATGCATAAAATTATGTTCTAAGCAAAGAGCGGAGATAAATTTTGAGGTTTGTGGGTTCGGAATTCTAATTATTTTGAGCTATTGAGTTAAATAAATAATTTATACACTTGTAATGAATTTCTTATTGCAAATTTGGAGTTTGATCTAAAACTACAGAACTCATAACCAACATACCGGCTTAGCCCCTAACTCGAAAGATTTGGTTAAGATAAATCTTAAAGAGGAAAAAAAAATCAAAAAAATAGAAACACAAAATATTTTGAAAGAGGTGTATAAAAAATAATTAATGGTGTCAATCAAATAATGTCTCATTCAAGTATGACTTTGGTGTGTAAATTCCAAAATATTTCTATTTCATACCCAAGTAACTTCTATTTTGTAATAGAGTTCAATTAATTAAAGTGGGAGAGAAGAATACTAACACAAGAAAAGCATATATACACTAAATTGTCAACACATATTTTTACATGTTAAGACACTTTTTGATTGATCCTCAAGTTCAATAATTTATGCAATATAGAAGGTGACATAGCCATTACTTTTTGGTTATGTTCCTTTGCATGAAGCTCAGCATGAAGCCTGCAAAGGGCTGCACCTGCAACTTTCCATGCAAAACCACACTTTCTGACGTCGCCTATAGCTTTCGCGTAATCATAAGTCATGCAATAAATAGCAAGTGCATCGTTATATATGTCCGTTGTACTCCTTAAGCTCTCCTCCATATCCGGTGCTTCATATAACAGCTGCATGAAAATTTGAAAAATCAAGGGAGAGAAATGAACACTCATAGTGGCTTTTGGATTAAGAGAATCTATTACATCGAAGAATCGTGGGAGAGGAAGGAGAAATGGAGTCGGTGAGGATTGAACTCACGATTATTGTCTTGAAAATTCCCACCGATACCACTAGATTGTGCTACTCACGTTTGGTTTCTTACAAGGGAAAATGTCTGAATGTACCCATCTATTATACGAAATATCTAGTCTTACCCTCATCTAATACTTTAAGGGGTCGTTTGGTTGGGATCCCACCATTTATATGGGATAACTTATCCCATCACTATGGTACAAGTGGTGGGATAAGTTTATCCCAAACAAGACACAAATTTTATCCCGTCACTATTTTCTTATCCCATCTATTTAGTTTTATCCCTCACACCAAACGACCCCCAAGTCTTGCCAGTAACAGAGCTCCAGATTGAACCAAGTTATCCTCAGTTTAAGTTAGGATACACACTGGAGCTCTGTTGGGGCCAAGGGTAAGTATGAAACAATTTGCTAACAACAAGGGTGTGAATGACCCCAAAGTATAACAAAAGTTAACATTAAGCTATTCAATATAGTAGAGGGTATTTTTCACCTTCTTAAAATGATTAAGAAACTTCTCAAAGTTGATAAAAGAAGGTTTTACCTGTTTGTATTTTTTAATAACCTGGTCAGCTAAGTCATTTTTCGATTCACTGCTGGTGTTCAGTGCTTCCTTCATCTCAAATCTGTAATTTCTGTACCTTTCCTCCCATAACCTCAAACATGCCTCAGGGATTCCAACCTCAAAAGACGAAAGTTTCTTAATTTCTGGACATACAAAATACGATACATGTCAAATGCACAACCAGTAAGCAATTGCAATATTCAATCAGTATATGGATCAAACACTTGCCTACAGCAGCTGGTTCTTCAGCTTTAAATTTCTCAACCCGGTCATAAATTTCTCCCAAGACCGAGGTAGAGTGATAACTTTCTTTCTTTTGCAAGAAATGCGGAAACTTGTCTACTTTCAACCTCTTTGGGATGTAGACCTGTGGATAGAAGCAAGAGCGGAAAGACAAGAATTTGATAACTCAACAACATTAAAAACATTAACAAAAACATATTGAGAAAGACCAAAAACACAGCTAAAGTATCCTGGTTTTTCGAGTTTCCTACTTTATAGTTCAGGTTTGGAACTCGAAAAATGGGATACTTTAGGTGTGTTTTTGACCATTAACTCAAAAATGTTCAATCAATATCAACTCTAGCTTTGGATGTAAGAGTAGATTGTCAAATCGCTTATGGACTAGATGTGCATATTTTTCTTCAAAACATGTATAGTGAATCTGAAGTTTTCAGGCAAGAGGCATCAAACTAATAGAAAAGATTTAGGGAACAGAACAGTACAAAACATTCACTTAAGTATATGATTGTCACAATAAGGGCTATCAAACAGAGATTAGGTTAAAGAAAGTAACCTTATTCCCACTTTTTGGGGCGTCTATAGCGTCATAATACAAATCAATCAACTCGAACAACTTTTCTTTCACAGACTTTGTCTCTTCATTCTCTGTGGTGTTATTTTTCCCCAATATCAGAAGTCTATCCATGAGTGCATACCAGTTAGCAGAAGCATCAGCCATGCTATAGCTGAAAGAGTAAACCAAGTGAATAAAAGCGAAAAATGAGCATTTGTTTTAAAGCAGTAAAAGCCAGAGGTGGATGGAGAGTAGAAGTAAAGGGTACAACTGAACCCAGTACTTTTGACACGGAATATAAATATATATGTAAGAATCACTAAAAAAATTCCAAATAGTAACTATGAAACCATAATTTTAGAAATGCAATGGGTTCAATGGTAAGAATTCAAATGTTGAACCCATTAAATGTAAATCCTGGATCCGCTCAGCGATAAATGAGCATTTAATTCTGGATCAGGATCTATAGATATAACAGAAGGCTTAACCAGGTTAAATTAAAATAACTTATCAAAAAGATCGTGCCTTTCAGAAAAGATTTTCCACAGTCATCCGATGATCATTAGCTCGGGGACTTCCCGACTCCCAGGATGAGCAACTTTTACCATTCAGATATACAGGAACTGTATGTTGCACTCTTCACCGAAGAGACATGTTTCAGACCATATCAAAGAGACTATTCTAACTTTGGAAGGCAAAAAAGAGCATTCTATACATACTTTGGCATCCTAGTTTCTAGAAATGTCTGAAAGAGTTCATGCTCCCTTTCCTCCGCAGAGAAGTTGTTGGGCTCCCTATGCAATGTCTTTGGTGTTGAATGGATTCGGCTCCACGGTCTACTTGCAGTGAAATATTTTAACAGCTGAAGCATAAAACATAACATGCGCAAATTGGACGGAACTCGTTCAGTATTTTCATTCATTCAAGAAATGAAATAACATAACAATATGTTCTTTTTTCTTTTCATTTATTGATTTTTCATTGTCATTACTAGATGGGCATGTAGGGTGCAAATGGAGGACCCAATCTGAGGTAGTTCAATCAAATCATTAAGCAAAGAAATTAGAACAATTAGCCAGTAGTAGAGATAAAGTTGACCTGGGGGTTTTGAGAGATCCAATATTTATCTCCATCAAAATCACCATTAGCAATTTCAGTGGCAGCTGATCTTGGACCTTTGGTGGAGAAAAATATTCCATATTTAGCATTTCCAACTATGTCTCCGAGGTTCTTCACAGGGACAGCAAGTAGTCTATGGACATCACCAAAATGAAGTCCAGGATTCCTGTATACAAGTACCTCTCCAAATATTTGCCCATGTTCACTGCATAAAATGTCGTAGTTTTACTTTGTAAATTTCCAGCTAAAAATACAGGCTCTGCAACCTTGTCATTAGACTAATGAGCAAATGTGCAACGATGAGATAGATTCTAACAATCAATGGGTAAGTTGATGATGAATGCATCGATGAGAAAGATTCTAACAACCAGCTTTCACCAAACTACTTCAGAGTCATACTGATTTTCCAGAGGAATATCTTTTTTAAGATAGAAAGCCGAATGGCTTAATACATAACCTGCCCCTTAAACTTGTCCGGATATTCCATTTAGACTCTCGAACTAAGCCTTGTTTCAATTGAACACCTCAATAGAGTGTTCCAGTTAGACACTTTCATTCAATTTTTTGAATTTTTTGTGTGTTCTCATTCATCCATTAGACAGTCACATAAAATATGTCATTTCCTTTAATTATACACATTTGCCTAAATAGGCCATAAAATCCAAGGAATTTTCTACTTGAGGTTGATGTGTATAATTAAAGAATACGACATATTTTATGTGATTAACTAAACTATCTAATAGACAAATGAAAACACGTGCAAACGCTTTTTCAAAATTTCAATCGTAAGTGTCTAACTGAAACACTTGATTAGAAGTTGACAACGTCATAACAAAAAAGTTTTTTTTGGTGAGTCGTCAGGATTGGACGAAAAGGATCATATAAGATATATATAAACAGTATACTTACAGAATAACGCAAACTTCATGGGGATTTAAAGTATCAGTGGGATCAGCTGTCCCCATTAGATAGAAAGTATCAGCAATAGGAAGTCTTCCTCCTTTGAGCCCATTTCTTTCTTCCTTTGCCAGGGAAGATAAACAACACCAAAGATATGGTTCAGTGAGAGGTACTCCAGCCATTATCATACTTGTGGCAGTAGAGGCATCATCACGATCTCTATGGTTTACCGCAACTGCATGGAGACAACCAGTAAAACAAAAAAGTAAGGGTCTGATTTGGTAAAGCATTCAACAGAGACTTGGAACAGAGAAGTGCATATTAAGATCAACGCAGGTAAATGAATGCTTTCACTAAAACTTCAGTACCAAATCTGCAAAGATGGCATCAGAAGGTATATAAGAAGTGATTTGGTTTTAGGCTATGTTGCTCGAGTTCTCGAACAATGTCGGAAGGTGTATGCCAGATCCTCCAAAGTAATGCATTTTGGAGATCAGACATCGGGTCAACGGCACTTTTGGAGGATCCGAGCAACATAGTTTCTACTTTCTAGGATTTTTTAGAAAATTGGTAACGGCACCAGATTGTTAATTGTTCATATAAACATGTGATGCTTTCAAGAGATTATTTGAAATTTTGCGAACAAAAATGTCACCACATGCTGAAATATAATCCAGATTGCACACAAGTTTAAAGTTGTCGCGTAACAACATCTGAAGGTCAACATTTCTCCATGTACATGCTAGATTATAAACCATAAACAGCTGCAGAGAAACTTGGTTTTATTATCATTTTTTCTAAAACTAGAATTACCTTTTAGTGCTGTCACCTCATCTGAGTATAACCTTTGTGTCTCCTCCAAAGTATTATTGAGTATATCATAGAAATACTCCACGGGAACACCTCCATAGGTCAGCAGAGCAATAAGAGTTCTTGATAGATAAGTATTCCTAGGTTTAAGACTGAAAGAAGAACATAAGAGGTGTCAGTTGCAGCAGTTGATAGATATATACCTGAAATGACTGTAACTACAGAAATTTTAACAGAAAATTCTGTAATACAAAGATAGCATGGAAGAATTCTTTTTAAAAAACAATCATTGGAAGGGAGATATGTCCATTTTTAGAGCCAGTTGTAATAGGCAAGTTGATCCTTCAATCTCCATCAAAAAATCCTAGTGATAAACCTTGTTTTACTTTTCTTTTTTATTAGGAAACATTTTTGCTCTTTTAATACTACAAAAATCTCACAAAATAATTCACCTCCCTCACTTGGGATCCTACTGCAACGGGTACGACAAATCGGTCCCCTAAGCAATAAAAATACAGACTCGATTTCTGTCAGTAATATTGTGGTTCTTCCAACACAGTCTTTCCTAACTGTTACTTACTAACTACTGAAATGCATAATAACATATTTTCCCTCATATATGCACATGTACTTGCAGCTCTTAGTGTTTAAAAAAAAATAGGCTTTACTACAATATTTCTAAAATAAGACAGGAAGGGTCATGAAAGTAACATTTCAAATTTCATGGTCAAAAGAAGATCCCTACAATTAACTTTTTATCTTTCTATTATTAGAAATATTGAATTAACTAAAAAGTACCAAATACCTGGGTGTATTTATTTCCAACGAGTTAAACATTTGAGCTCTTGACAATCTTGGATCTGCCTCGACCTTGATCATTGAGGGCCTAATCTGAATTGTGCGTCGTGGCAGCTAATATTTAAGAACAGAACATTGTATCCATTAGGAAGTTGACTTAGAGAGCAGAGAAATTAAGGGGCATTTAAGATAAGGCTGCTTCAATAAGGCCATCGCACAGAAGTATGCAATTAAGTTTAAGATATTAGGCAAAGCCATTTCAGGTGGAGCAGACTATGGTTTTAGTACCTTTCTATTGACTAGAAGGGTTCCCTTTACAGCAAGACCATTGTAGAATAGACGGCACTGCATCAACAGAGGCTAAACAGACAGACAAGAATGAAAACTAATCAGCTAAGAACCAACCTGACCATGTTAAATGATAAAAAATTGCTAATTGCAGCGGTCTGGGATTCCAAAACAATTGTGGTAAACATCAAAAACATTTACCGGTTCCCCACTCTGAAAATCCGCCTCTCCCAACTCAGATGAATTCTCCCCAAGTTTGACACCATTGGTATATCTCTGAAATGGTTAGTTAAAAATTTAATGGGAGGTTCTTCAAGAGAGATGAAAGGAAACAGATACAAAGAACTGAACAATGAATCTGTCAGATACTTTTAATGAATACAAGCATGCAAGAGACAATTTCTTGTGCACCGTCTAGTGCCTACAACCAAAGAAAATCAAGGAAATAAGAGAATTCAAATGAATTTAGAAAAAATAAATATATGAACTAAGAATATATTCTTCCAATTTCTGCAACTCCCTTTGTTTCAATTTGTTTGTTTGGTTTTGACTTGGCACGGAGTTTAAAAAAGTAAAGAAGCCTTTGGAATCTTGTGATCTTAAACTAAAGATATGTAGAATGCACTAAAATGCCCTTTAATCTTATGGTCTTAAGCATGCCATGTGGAAAGTTGGAATTAAAGAGTTGAAAAAAGGAAAGAGGCCTTTTTTTTAACAGACTAAAAAGGAAAGTAAGACAAACAAATTGAAACGGTGAGAAAACTATATTTCATCTGCTTGCCTGATCGAGAAGCTAGCTACTGGTCCTCAAATGTTTATGTTATTTAATTTCTCTAAGAACTTTGTAGATGAACTCACAAAAAATTTCATAGGTATTTCCAAAGGCTACATGACCAAATGCTGGAACAGCAAAGATATGGGAAGCTCAACAAGAAATCACTTGTTTGATTTTTTAAAGATTATTGATCCCCTCACTTAAGAATTATACTTTCTTTTATGACCTTGAGACCTTCAAGGATTTGCTTTAATTTTATTGACGTTTATGCAGTGGCTTCTGCCCAGAGATGTGAACTTGGATACTTCAAGTCGGATAAGGATGTAAAATGCCTCATTATGGACTGCATGGTTAATGAGATAAATTAGAAGGATTGCGTCTTTATTCCTCAGATGAACGGCCACTGGAATTATATCCGAACATACGACAAATTTTGGAATAAAGCCAAATTATGTGCTTCTTGGGCCTCTATTCTTGAAAAGAGAGCACCTACTTCATTGATTAGGTTTACTGGTT
>JAJOOR010015049.1:0-19889 GCA_036250505.1 Solanum acaule
TTTAAACTTAAATTCAATTGAAACTTTAAAGTAACTTTAAAGTTTAAAGTTTTAAATTGAAGTTTTTTAATAATATAATTTTATTAATTAATAATATAATATTATATAATAATTAAAGTTAATAAAAAAAAGAATTACCGGTACACAATAATCCGGTAAGAACCGGTTCCGGTCCGGTCCAAATCGGTTCCTATTCAGTAACTAAGGGACCGGACGGAACCTTTGGAAATTTCCGGTAAAACTGGTTTCGGTAACTAAATCCGGTAACGAGGACCGGTTCCGATAAAACCGGTCGTGTTGATCCGGTCCTGTCCAATTGCCAGCCTTAGTTCTTACAAATGCCTCTATCACCCTTTCAAAGGAGTAAGTAATCTATCCGAGTTTGGCCACTGCACTATGGAAGGTACCCGATGATCCTCTCTTTTTCTAAAGCATGAGTTAGTTATTACAACTCGAAAGCTTTAGCAAAATCTAGAAGTGACATTCCTCCTTTGTTTCTCGCCCCAAAGCCAAAACCTCCACGCACACCGTCAAAACTACTAGTAGCCAACCCGGTGTGACCATTGAAATCTCCGCTAATGACTAGCCTCTAAGAATGCAGAATAACCCTCACCACCTCATCCAAATCCTCTCTAAAGCGCTTCTTGACCTCCTCATCAAAGCCAACTTGTGGTGTGTAAGCACTAATAATGTTCAAAGTACGATCTCCAATGACTAGCTAACCAACATAAACCTCCACCACGTGCTTCCTAAACTTCCCATCTACTAAAATGCGTAGTACATTCCTATTTAGCCTCCTGAGTACCACAACTTAAACTTGTGCACATCCTGAGCCTTGGTACCTACCCACTTGGTCTCCTGGATGCACACTATGTTTATCTTTTTCTTCTTAAGAATCGCTCTATGGACTTACCCGTCAAAGTCACAATGTTCCAAAACTCTACTCTTAGCCTAGAGGACCCCTTAACACACTTCCCACTCTAACCTCTCACTCCCTGCCACCAAAGTATACGCCAAACTACACAGGGAACAATCAAACTATGACTCAACTCAAATGTGTAAATACAACTAGCAAGCAATCAATGACCAATACACATGAAGGCACCAACTGCAAGACATAGCTATCAATGAAGGAAATGCAACAAATTCAATCGAAGTAGTCTACCAAGACTCTATCTTAAATCAAAGCAATTGCACAATAGTGAAAGTGACACAAAAATTAAAAATTAAGTGATAGAAAGCACGAGGATTAGGGAGATTTTTCGGTCGATTAATTGGATTCCGACAAAACTTGATGCTGAAGTTGGCTGCCAAACCTTGTGCCTAGGTCTAGCTCACATTGTTACCTGCAAGAAGAGGAAACGGGAAAGATCATCTGAAACAAGGGAGAAGATCTTGAGAATTCACAATTGACAGGATCTGAAAACAAGAACCTTGACAGAATGAGGTCATAAACACCACGCAACGAATCGGAAAAGTGTTGGAATCAAGTACAACCTAATCAGAAAAAGAATCTCGCCAACAACTGATCTGAAGATGGCTCACGTGTTTGGTGTGTGAGACAACAGTAGCTAGAATCTAACGATCCAACTGACATATGAGAGTGCGTGGGCTGGCCAGATGTGGCAAAGGTGAGCGGTTTTTTCTCTTGGTGGTGGTCCAAGTCTTGTGGTGGTGTTGGTTCCCACCTGAAATAGATTTTTAAAAAAGGTATTGATCAAAAACGACGACCAAGAAGTTTGATCATAAACAACACAATTAATTAAATAAGTATTTTTCTAAGCTCATCATCATTATCAACCACTTCTAAATTGAAGCAGAATTCAGATAAGATGCAAAGTGGAGAATTTGCACTGTGCCTCCTTCACTCCACTTGCAATGCACTGTTGGTCCGCTAATAAGTCTTTTCACCAAAGCTATTTCTTCTTTTTGCTGTATGTAAGAGAGGTATCTGAACCAGTACGTCTGCACCTTGACTAAAACACCAAATATAAATATCTCCCTCAAGCACAAGTATTGGGAGACTTTGCTCATCAAAGCTCAAGTCCGCCAGTACCATTGATTGTACAATTGTGGATAATTCTATTTATCAAGGCTTAAATATAGGAAACAGGGGAAATGAGATCTCCTAACTTCTCTATTACCATTTGAACTACCACTGGTCCACAACTTTTGGTTTGCATAACTTGAGAAACTGTAGGTTAATTTTTGCTCAATGGTCGTGAGAGATGCAGAGAGAAGGTAGTTGACATAAATTCATTAATTCCTCACCAAAGACCAGAATCACCATATGAAGATACCACCATGTCGCCAAACAATTAGAATACGTTTTAAATGTGCAACTCATAGCATGAACAAAATGCCCCTTGGAAAGGCGAGTCCTCTAGATTTCATTTCTTAGATAACAACGGTACTCAAATGCCCATGATATCTAGTATATGAGAAACTAACATCATAATACAACCCTAAACTTGGAAGTTTAACCACTGTTTTGTGCTGGTTTGCTAAGTTTCTTGCTGAGAAGGTGCAGCACATCAAGCCCATTAACTTTGGCAGCTAGTATGAAATCATTTTCTGTGAGTCCACCTGCGGAAGAGAACAATTAAACATTTTAAGTTTGATTTAAGCATTCATGAAAGGCAGCTTCTCTACATTTTCAAACAGAAAATTCTCCAAAAGAATCTACTCCCTCTATTTCAATTTATTTTGCCTATTTTCCTTTTTAGTCTGTTTCAAAAAGGACTCTTTCCCTATGTGACAAATCTTTAGTTTCAATTTTCCACATGGCATGTTTAAGACAACAAGATTAATGGGCATTTTAGTACATTTGACATATTTCTAATTTAAGCAACATTCAAATGTCTTCTTTATTTTCTTAAAATACGTGTCAAAGTCAAAATAGGTCAAACAAATTAAATCGAAAGGGGTATTATTTAATGGACATTCAATCATCTAATACAGATGTACACTGCTCACAGAATCACGTAAAGCCTAGAACTCATATAGAGTATATGCCTGCCGGAAGCTAGTTCAAAGCTACATCATCCTACCTCTCTGCATGAGTTCTGAAGAGTTGAGCAAACAAAACAGAAAAAGGCCTTCATGAATGCATGAACAGTGTATACTTAGGTTCAGTAATATGCTTATCCTAAAAAACATAGCTAACAAGCTAGGGACTGAACAACATGAGCTTATATATACTAAGGAGGAAAATAAATGGAGTTCAAAATTACAATTCTTACCCACAGAATGAGTCCATATATCAATTTTCACATTATTCCACCCAACAAGATGAAGATCTGGATGATGACCTGCAGAAGCAGAAACATAACCAGAGTTCTTATTGCAAAATAACTAATCCAACTATGTAATGAGAATAACGTGTGTAAGAACCTTTCCCAAAAATATATATAAAAAAAATTGGGTCAGACAAAGCTAACTAGAAGGTGAAATGAAGCTGCAATCAAATTGGGATGACAGGCCAGAATTATTGCATTCTACATACAAGAGACTTTTTTTGAAACTGCTACATACGGGAGACTTTGAACTCCCAAAAGTAAATACAGCCTCATTTCACAACTTGGGAATAAAGAAAAAAAGGAAACAGCTTCCTCATGCTAACCTTTGTCTATCCCTTCAACAGTATATCCAGAATCTTCTTTTAGCTGCTACATCATAATCAGTACTTTGATTTTCCGCAACACTTACATGTTCTAGAGGAAGTTTAATATTGAAACCAATACATTACATGCAGTATGTGCTTATGCACCAATCAACTATCTTTGAAACGAGATCATTGATGCAGAATAAGTTATAAACACTGCAAATTTAAGCTACCAAGTTCTTTCTAGAGATTTCCTGGCAGTGCTGTGGTACGTAGAATTACTTTTTTTTTGGATTTCTCAGTTATCAAAAAAAAAGAAAAAAGATTACTAGGCTGCTAATTTTTCACATATGGGAAGGATACTGCAGGGTAATTGCTCTTTCAAGTCATTAGGTCTATTGAAAGTAGTATGACCAGATACTGCAAGGGTGTTTGGTGCACTTGGTAATGAGAGTCCTTTATGCTCCATCTTTCAAAAGTGCTATTAACATGCCCAAAATAAACTGAAGATGACAAAAATCAAAGAGCTGGTGTTATGCCAACATGGAAAAGATGCCCAATTTCTTCAGTTGAAATGTTATGTGCTGGCAAATTTAGGCTCATGAAGCGTTTAATGCATGATGATAACTGGGTTATTATTAGAGGCTTAAGTAGCAGACAGAAGTCAGCTGAGGAGAAGCAAAATTTGTAAAGTCTATTCCTTTGTGATAAAGCCAGAAATCTATGTATTAACCCATGCTTGACGTGCACAGCAGACAAACAATCCTGCATATTTTTTACTCTACTGGATTTTTGTGTAGAAGTACTTCACATCTACGATGAAATTTATGAAAATTGATTCACCACTTTGTATATTGGACAAAGAAATCCTGTCTAATTCACTAATTTGAGGGAAGATACTGAAATTTCATACTTGAGAGATATTGAGAGATTTATGGAACTGACAATGTGTGTCAGAAGATAAAAGCCAGCTCTTTCCTTTATGACCACTCATATTATTATGAGGCAGCAACTGTACTAATAAATGCTAAGATAGAATATGAAGACTCAGAATTCCAGATTTTATATACAAGGTAAGTGGCTGTCAAAAGTAAAAGAAAAACATGTACAAACAATAAATTATGCACAGAAGAAAATTTTGAAACGAACTTAACAAAAGATAAATCCACGGATCATGACACACATAAAACAATAACTCCTATATGATACACTCATAAGAAGGATAAAACACAGGTACATATACCTTCAGCTTCTGCAACACTCGCTACCTCTTGAAAGAACTCCAATCCTTTGGTGAAAGTCTTGACCTTCCAGGACCTATGCAGCTTCAGTGTGCCACCATCATTCACCAAATCCCACCCCGACACCTGCACAAAGCAGTGTTAGCAAATGTAAAGGACTGTCTACTTGAAACATGTTAAAATTGTAAACCTGTGGCATCAACTGATTGGCAGCTTCTTCAGTCATAGGCCTCAAATCCTTTGTGTTGCATGGTACACACTTCTTAGTTGACAAAACTGAAATGAGTATTCAACTTATCAAAAATAGTCTCTGTTAGTTTTTTAATAAAGAAATTAAAAATTAATAGAGAAAGAATAATGAGAAAAAAAAAAAAACTTCAATGAGGTCAAAGAGAATTATTATTTTGCTTTCTTGAACTCTACATTTATAGGAACAAAAGAAGTAAAAGGATAATAATAAACTAGCCTGAATATCTCTGCAAAAAATATATCTTAACAAACTAATTACTAATAAATAGGAAAAACTTAACAAACTATTAACTAGGATTTATTCAAAAACTAAAGCAGTAAAATAAAGTTACTACAGTTCAAAAGCATAATTCTAACGGTCCTCCTTGCCTGCAGTTCCTCCTTGCAGATTCTAGACTTTGTTGGAATTGACCTCGTGAACAAATCTGCCAACTCATCTTTTGTCTTGCAAGACTTGTGTGCATCTTCTGTTGCATTAAATGAGAAGCTTTTATTCTCATTTCAACTTGTTAATCTCTTGCTTAGTAGAATCAAAGATTCGGCAATATTTGTCCCCAAATAATAATTTAAACCCTTTTTTCCATCAGCTGACCGATACTCAATAAACTTTTACAAATATCAGGCACATAAAGAACATCTGCATATATTTTGGTACCTGAATTTGTTTTAATTGCAATAGTCCCTTTTTATTTTGTAGGAATACAGTCACCATTATCAATCCTAATTTTCTTATTTTTCATAGAAATGAACTCTTTAAAAAGATTTCTTTCATATATCATAATCAATCATCCAAAAATCAATTTTTTTGATTGAAAAGTAGGTTGCCAAAAATAAGTGGTCTTTTTCTTTTTTCAGTGGTGACTTGGGCAACTACTTCATCTTTGAAATTTGCTTTTGCAAATCACAACTTCATGACCATGTTGTTTGCAGATCTTGGATTGTGCATCTAGTCTTTTCCAACATTTATATGGAGGATGTTCATTTTTGCCATAGTGCGAACAAGGTGGGTAATTCTTCAAGAATTCACCTTTGCTTTGAGTTTTGTGGTTAACTTAATTTTCCTTCAACCATGTCATCTTGCCTCATGAGTCTCCTTTGTTCCTGTACTTGCAAAAAATTTAACAATTTTGCCAAGATAATTTTGGACAGATCTTGTGTTTTCCTATGTTGTTATACATGCTTCATATCCTTCATGCACTGTTACAAGATTTTTTTCAACAATTCTTGAATCTTTAAATTCAGTGTCAAGCAGTCTTACCTTGTTAACAATACCAAGCAATCTATCAGAGTATTCCTTGATTGTTTCTGACTCTTTCATTCTCTCATTAAATATAGTACCTTCATTCCTCCTATTCTTTCATCTCCAGCATATTCTTTCTTTAAATAATCCCAAATTTCTTTTGGTGATGTGAGAGTCATGATTCTCATGAAAATAGTTGTTGTAATAGCAGCAAACAAAGTTGCTTCTACCTTGGACTTAATGGGTTTTTTCCCTAGTGAGTCTTGATTTGGCCCACGGTGAGATTATTTAGCAGCGGGTTAATTTCATAATCCTCTTCTAGGGCTTCCCAAAGATCAAGAGCCTCCAAGTAGGTTTTCATTCTCACATCCCATGGTTGATAATTCTCACCATCAAAAATAGGAGGAGCCATTCGTGAAAAAGACTTGATGAAAGAGGCACATGATACTACTTGGGCTGGTCATCCGAGTGTGGTAAGGATGCTAGCACAACTTTCCCATATCTATTTCTGGCCGTGGATACCAGTTCTGCATCAAGAACCTGCTGAATTTGCATGGTGTTATCTGAAACACATTGCTTATTTTGCCCTTCAAATTGATCATTCGCTCCCAATTGACTAGGATTTTCTTCGACAATTCTATGATCTGCATGTTGTCCTCTAATTACAGTGTTGGAAATTCTCTGTTTGCATCATCTTTCCCCGTTGGCTATCTTTCAACTTCCCCCACTTTTATTCCCCAGTTATTGAACGCCTCTAGAAATTTAGAGGCAAGAGTCTTCAGCTTCATCATGTCTCTCTCTGCAATGTTTCCCCTATAGTTCATATGATTTCTCCTATTATCTAGAGGTACCTATATGCCCCTCTTGAGATCTTTGTGACTTGGATAAAAGGTTTACATTATGTTTGGCCTTTGTCCTTCACTAATGTTTTTGGGGCTGGGTTATTGAAATTTCCATTAAAAGAATTGGCCCAAAAACTCTCTAATCTTGCATTCCCTAGGTTTCCCATGTGTTCCCACGTGGGCATGTGGGCCCACCTCTGTACTTGACAAGAATCCTTAAAAGCACTCACCTCTTTGCCTTTTGGGTCTTCAGCAAAGAACCATTGGTTAAAAGAAGAGCAACTTTCATATATAGCAAATATAAAAATCATATTTGTATGTTATAGCTATAGTTTGCATAATTGCGCTCCATAGCAAATTTTATGTTTGCTATGGAGCTTTTAATTTGTATAATTCGCTAGATACATCTAATTTTATACAATTGTTCGGTTTTGTATAAATTCATTTATACATTGTAATTTGAATGATAAGATCTATATTTGTATAATTATAAGTGTATAGGACGAAAATATAGGTATTTGTATTTGTATATACACTTTTCTCTCGCTTTATACAAACACAAACGCATTTTATACATTTGTATACCGAATGGGTAATTGTATACCGAACCAGATGGCAAAAAAATGGGATGTTTGCTGCGAATTACAAATAAAATAAATTATAGCTATAACATTTAATTTGAATTAATAGTTTGTTATTTCATACAATTTTCCCTTAAAAGAATTAGGGCAACCGAAGTTGCTCTTGTTGTCGTTGACCACCACCCTCATCGGAGCTTCCGACCAGATTTGCTTAACATATAAAGCCCCACCACTTTTAACCTTCACTTCCTTTGGGATATCACGCCCATCTCCTCGGACCTTTATCCTCGCCCACTTGAGGTGGTTTCTCAATTGTGTTTCTTCTTCTGTTTCGACCCAACCCCCGCAGAGGTCGCCGATTGCCTTGAAAGTTTTTTGAGACCTTAAGTGCAAAGGGAATCCCACTATTCGAGTGAAGGTTACCTCGGCCCTGTATTTTTCCTCGACAGCCCCTAGTAGTGGGCTCCACCATTGTAGTTTGATCGGAGAATTCTTCCAAGTTCAGTCACCGACCACCACCCGCTCTGCTTTAATTCTAGAAGCAAACTCAAAGAGGAATAAGCCATTCCCCATCTCATAAATGTTTGGACCAAAAGATTGCTTCGAGCTGTTGTTGGTCCAATTTGTGACTTCTGTGAGAGTAATGGTAGCATTAACTCCATTCACAAATTACCCACCAAACTTATTTTTAGAACCTCACTCTAATAGCTATCGGCATCATTAATGTAGGTTTCCATTCCCCCTCTTCAAAGTGCAATCATCAGCCCCATCTACATCAGTCCCTGGTCTATTAGCCCATTTACTGCTTTTAAATGCCTCTGCATAAGGTACATGTCTGTTGGCCAATCTAAAGTTCTCAACATTATTTAACGGTTTAAATCTTCCGACAAATCTTCCAAATTTATCAGGTATATCATTCCATCCAGAGTTGAGAGTTAAACTCCGAAAAAATAAGGACAGACCTCTGTCTGCCCCTCACATTAATCAGACTCACATATCTTCTATAGTTATTAAAGTTTCGAGCACAAAAGATCTCAAAAAAGGCATCTTTCTTCTTCCATCTTTCAACTCTGTTTCCCATTGTCGCAGAGGCTTCTCGCCGAATTTTGACAATCCATTCCATAGCCCTCCTATTGAAAGTTGTTCTGGTAATGGCATTCCTGTGTCTTTCAGTCCATTCGAACCATTCCCCTGCCGTCCCGCTGGCCCTTGTCACATCAAAAGACTTGAAACCTACCGCAAAAAAGGTGGTATCTTCCATGTTGTTTAAGAAAAGAGATGAATCGTGTGAAAGGAAAGGACAGGAGAAATAAAGAGAAAAGAGAAAGGGAAAAGGGAAAAGGGTAAGTGAAAGTGAAGAAAGGAGGGAGAAAGGTTCCGCTGACCAGAAGGATCACCAGAGAAGTGCCTGGGAACAATGCCCAATGTGGGATCTTGTTTTAGATACCCTAACATGTGGAAGGCTGCATGTAGATGGGGCTCTCTAGGTGCATGGAGTTCAACACATAAGTCAATTCATGCATGCACCAAGAGAGCCCCACCTACAGGCAGCCTTCCACATGTTGGAGTATCTAAAACAAGATCCCACATTATGCATTTTCATGTCCAATTCAGATGACTACAGAATAAGATCTTTTTGTGATTCAGACTGGGCCTCATGCCCTGACACTAGAAAATTTGTCACTGGTTATGTTGTTTTTACTTGGTGACAGTCCTCTGGAAATTCGAGAAACAGGAAACCATTTCCTTATCTTCAGCTGAGGCAGAATACAGGTCCCTTAGGAAGGTGGTTGGTGAGCTGGTGTGGTTGCTAAGGTTGTTTGATGAACTAACAGTTCCCACCACTGGTCCATTTCATGTGTTCTGTGATAGTCAATATGCATTACGCATTGCAAGAAATATTGGCTTCCATGAGCGTACTAAACACATTAAGATAGACTGTCATTTTGTTAGAACCAAGCTTCAGGAGGGACTCATTACTATACACCATGTTGGTACTAAAACCCTTATTGGAGTTGAGGATTCTACTGTTTCTCCAAGTTGGCAGTGATTGCATCACCTCCAACTTGAGGGGGGGTATTGAAAGTACAGCTAGTCACATCTCCAACTTACTTATGAGTTAGTTAGATATTTTATTAACGGTTGCCAGCTGTATAACAGCAGTAACTGAGGTGTTCATTTGAGTTAATTAGGATAATTTTTTTTCTCCTCCTTGTATAACTAGGTAGCTTGTATTCATTTCGTAACTACTTTCCATAATCTGAAAATCTGAGGCAGTTTTCCTTTCTTTCCTTTCTATGTTTATTATCAATGGCATAGAGTGTTTAGCATTAGTGGTGATCATGAAGCTGCAAGCCAAGCTCAAGTAGCTGCATTTAACAGAAACTAATCAGAAATTTTCGACAGCCAATCATCCTCAAACTGATGGCCAAACAAAGAGAATCAATCACTTGTTAGAAGAATAATTGAGTCATTAACATGACAGTTAGACAATGGAATTGAGCGGACTTGTTGGATACAAAATAGTTTTGTTATTGTGAGAAATATTGGAGAAGAATATTATTGAATTGTTGTTTTAATTATTACATAGAGAACCCTATTTATATACACTGCAATACAATTCCTTACCAAATAGGAGACTATAAATTATTCATATTCTATGTAGGATTGTATATCCCTATTCTATTCCAACACTCCCCCTCAAGCTGGTGCATACAAATTATATGTACCGAGCTTGTTACAAATGTAATTAATACGAGGACCGGTGAGGGACTTGGTGAAGATATCTGCAAATTGATCATTTGACTTCACAAATTTGGTAACAATATCTACTGAGAGTATCCTTTCTCTGACAAAGTGACAATCAATCTCAATGTGCTTAGTCCTCTCATGAAACACTGGATTTGATGCGATATGAAGGGCTGCTTGATTATCACACATAAGTTCCATATGACCGGTTTCTCCAAACTTCAGTTCTCCAAGCAACTGTTTGATCCAAACTAGCTCACAAGTTGCTACAGCCATTGCTCGATATTCTGCTTCTGCACTAGATCGAGCAACCACACTTTGTTTCTTACTCTTCCATGACACCAAATTACCTCCTACTAAAACACAATATCCGGATGTAGAACGTCTATCAAAGGGTGATCCTATCAAACGGTGATATGCGCATGGCCTTGATCCTCAAAGAGTAGTCCTTTACAGGAGCTGACTTTATATATCGCAGAATACGAACAACTGCATCCCAATGACTATCACAAGGAGAAGTCATAAACTGACTTACGACACTCACAGGAAAAGAGATGTCCGGTCTAGTCACCGTGAGATAATTCAACTTTCCAACCAACCGTCTATACCTCTCAGGATTACTGAGTTGCTCCCCCTGTCCGAGAAGGAGTTTAACATTCGGATCCATAGGAGTATCAATAGGTTTACATCCCGTCTCCTCAAGAATGTCTAAAAAATACTTGCGTTGAGAAATAACAATACCTGATCTAGACTGAGCAACCTCAATACCTAGAAAATACTTCAGTCTGCCGAGGTCTTTAGTTGGAAATGTTGAAAGAGATACTGTTTCAAATTGGCGATACCAACTTGATCATTGCCGGTGATAACGATAACATCAACGTAAACAACCAAATAAATACACAGATTTGGTGATGAATGCCGATAGAACACAGAGTGATCAGCTCCACTACGAGTCATGCCAAACTCCTGAATTACCGTACTGAACTTTCCAAACCAAGCTCAAGGATATTGTTTCAGACCATAGAGTGACCGACGCAATCGACATACGAGGCTTCTAGACTCCCCCTGAGCAACAAAACCAGGTGGTTGCTCCATATAGATTTGTTCCTCAAGATCACTATGTAGGAAAGCATTTTTAATGTCCAACTGATGAAGAGGCTAATGACGAACGGCAGCCATAGATAGAAAAAGACGGACTGATGCTATTTTGGCCACAGGAGCGAAAGCAACACTATAATCTAGCCCAAATATCTAAGTATACCCTTTGGCAACAAGGCGAGCCTTAAGCCGATCAACTTGACCATCTGGACCAAGTTTGACCGCATAAACCCAACGACAACCAATAGTAGACTTACCTGTAGGAAGGGAGACAAGCTCCCAAGTACCACTCGAATGTAAAGCAGTCATCTCATCAATCATAGCCTGCCTCCATCCAGAATGAGAAAGTGCTTCTCCTGTAGTCTTAAGGATGGAAATAGAGAACAAAGATGATACAAAGGCATAATGGGGTGAAGATAAACGATGATAATTCAAGAAAGTATAATGTGGATTAGTATTTCGAGTAGATCGTATACCTTTGTGAAGTGGAATCGATTGGTTAGCAGCAGGCAAGGCCGCAATGGGAGCAGGGTCTGACACATGACATGAATCATTTGAGACTATTACTGGACGTAGACGTCGATGATAGGTTAGGAGTGGTGGCACTCTAACTAGAGATGGAGAAGTAACCGTAGGTCCATCAAAAGTCGATACAGGCAAGACCTGAGGTATGGGTAAGACCTCAGAGACATCAGGATGAGCAGAAGATGTGTAGTAAGGTTGAGATTCAAAGAATGTTACATCGGCAGACATAAGATATTGGTGGAGATCATGTGAATAGCAACGATACCCTTTTTGAACTCGAGAGTAACCAAGAAAGACACATTTAAGAGCACGAGGGTCTAATTTATCTTTTCCCAGGCTAAGTTATGAACAAAGCATATGCTCCCAAATACACGAGAAGGAATAGAATAGAGATGTGACTAAGGATACAGTATGGAATGTGGAACCTGATTCTAAATAGAAGATGAGGGCATTCTATTAATTAAATAACAAGATGAAAGGACTGCATAGCCCCAAAAACGCAGAAGAACATGAGATTCAATAAGGAGAGTGTGAGCAGTCTCAATGAGATGCCTATTCTTTCTTTCTTCTACACCATTTTGTTGAGGAGTGTATGAACAAGATGTTTGGTGAATAATTCCTTGGTGAGACATAAACTCTTGAAATTGGGATGATAAGTATTCTAAGGCATTATCACTACAAAAAGTACGAATAGAAACACCAAACTAATTTTGTATTTCAGCAAAGAAACTTTTGAATATAGAAAATAACTCAGAACGATCTTTCATTAAGAAAACCTAAGTACATCTCGAATAATCATCAATGAAACTAACAAAATAACGAAATCCTAAGGTGGAACTGACTCTACTAGGACCCAAATATCAAAATGAACTAATGAAAAAATAGACTCTGAACGACCCTCTGTACCACGTGAGAATGTGGCACGAGTGTGTTTCCCAAGTTGACACGACTCACAATCTAATTTGGATAAACTAGATAAACTAGGCACCATCTGTTGCAGTTTAGATAGACTCGGATGTCCCAAACGCTTGTGAATGAGGTACGGAGGATCTGTAACAAAGCATGTTGTGAAGGAATTTGAAGAGGTAAGGTAGTAAAGGCCATGTGATTCATGCCCTGTGCCAATCGTCTGTCCCGTACTGCGGTCCTGCATGAGAAAAAAATCATCAAAAAAGGTTATGCTACAATGTAGGGCACGTGTCAAACGACTAACAGATGCCAGATTAAAAGGAGAACCAGGGACATATAGAACAGAGTCTAGAGTAACAGAAGATAGAGGTGTGGCTTTTCCAACCCCTTTTGAATTTGTTTATATTCCATTGGCTAAAGTAATAGCAGGAAGAGATTGTGAATAAACAATATCTGACATAAGTGATTTGTTACCAGAAATATGATTAGAAGCGCCCGAGTCCATAACCCATGATCCATGAGTATTAGACTGTGAAACACAAGCAAAAGAATTACCCGCAACAGCAACATCATGCTGAACAACCGAAGCAACTTGTGGAGACGTTTGCTTACTTGCCCGATATTGAAGGAACTCATCATATTCTGATTGAGCAATATGAGCATTATGGGATGGTCGATCAGGCGGAGCAAAGAAACAAGGAAAATGTCAAGTCTCTTATCATGTTGCAAGAGACAAACATGAGATGCTTGCAGAAGTGCAAGACATCTTGCGCAAGGCCCAGAGATGGATGAAGAAGTATGATGATCTACATAAGCGCACATTAGAGCTCAATGTGGGCAACAATGTGCTGCAAAAACTCTATCCTCAAATCTGGAAACAGATTGTGAGTAAACACAGGCATAGGGGACTGATCCCCATGTATGATGGACCATTTGAAGTTGTTTAGAAGATAAGTGAAGTTGCTTACAAGCTGAAACTGGCGGAAAGGTTGAATATTCATCCGACCCATATGAGTTTTTCTGAAACCATACTTTGAAGATGCTGAAGATTCAGGCAGGATAAAGGTAAAGAGGGCTCCTACTGTGGTGTACACAGTTTGAAGCTGAGATTGAAAAGATACTTGATCACTAGGTTCTTGGCAAAAGAAAGAAGAATACGAGGACAAAATTCTTAATACATTGTAAGGGCCAAAAGCGGATGCTTATGGGCTTGAAGAGTGATGCTAACAATAGCGGCGAAGCAAGAAAAGCAATGCTTTTTTTTCTTAAGTTTTAAATGATCGATTTTTAAGAAAAAGAAGTTCTAAGACTTAGCATGTCCTCAGCAACATTCAGAACAGTAGGGTTTGCTTCAGGTACTTTCTCTTTTCTTCTTTTTTCTTCTTCTTTCTGGTGTAGTGATGCTGCTATCCTGGGGTTCTTTTCTTCTACTTTTTCTTACTCTCTTCTATCCTCTGTTTTCTTCATCTCTGTTTTTCTCTTATTTTTTGAATTATTTGTTGCTGATTTTCTTTTCTTAACAGTGATTAAACTATATGTTGATAAGTAGTTTTTCTTAGAAGTGATTAAATTACATGTTTCTGAATCTTATTTTCCTCAACAACGATTTTATTTCCTTAACAATGAATAAAATGTTGCTGAATTGTTTTTCTTAACAGTGATTAAATAACTTGTAGAAGTAGAACTTTAGGAGAAATAAAAGTAAATCTTGAACCATTAATAGCTTTGATATTGTTTGTCTTATGGTCTATGGAGGTTTGTGATATCTATTTTTTTGTTTTTAATTTGGATTTTTGCTTATATATATTCTCTCTATTTATTTTGGTCTTTTTTCTTTCAAGTTGCACTTCATTTAAATGAAGAGAGCGCTTCGCTTAGAGCATGAAGTGGGGACTTGTCACTTTTTTCCGCTTCGCGCATCCAAAAACACTAACCCATAATTTTATATCTTCCACCTTTTTCATCATCTGCAATAACCTATTGAGAAGAGCAAAAGATTTGAAGTAACAATTGGTAATGGTTAACAGGTTAGTGGGAGTGAAAGATGCAAAGGGTTAAGGTTGGACGTGCAAGGAGTCCTAATCAACCAACAATATTTTCTATTTGAATTGAGGGGAACTAATTTGGTATTGCAGATGAAATGGTTAGTCACATTAGGTGAGATGAGGATAGATAGGAAACTTCTTAGTTCTTACCGTGAGATTCCCAGATGCGGGAAGATCGGTGTTGCTTCGAGGGATCCATGTATGGTTCGGACAGTTGTGTCACTCAAGGCCATGACCAATTAGTTAAAAAAGGGGAACCAGAGATTCTTGATTGAGTTGAATCAGGTAACAATAACTGAAGATGAAGCAGCTATCAAATCAAGAAGATTGAAAAGTTATTATCTAATTACCTAGAAGTAACCAAGTAGGTGAGCCTTGGGCCTACCACGGTACCACCACGTCGTTCTTGGAATCATGCTATTAACCTTCAATGTGGAGCACAACCGTCAAATATTCATCCATATTGATATCCTCATTCTCAAAAAGTAGAGATCAATTGTTTGGTCAAAGAGATGTTGTTGGAATCATTAGGGCTAGAACTAGTCCATACTCTAGTCCAGTATTACTAGTTATGAAGAAGGATGGAAGTTGGAAATTTTGCGTGGATAATTGGGCTCTTAATGATGAGCTAGGTGAGCCACCATATTTATTTTCCAAGTTGGATCTTAAGTCAGGTTATCATCAAATTTGCATTCAAGCTGGAGATGAAGCAAAAACAACCTTTCACGCCCACGGGAGACATTATGAGTTTGTGGTCATACCATTTGGCTTGACCAATGTACCCTTGACTTTTCAATAACTGGATTTTCAAGAATCATTTGCAAATGCTTTGATGATATTTTGATTTACAATAGGGACTATCTTCACATCTTGGGCATTTGAAGGTCGTTTTTTATATTTTCAACCAGTTTCGACTGATAATCAACAAGAAAAAATGCACATTTGGTCAGCTTGAACTTGAATATCTAGGCCATATCATCTCCTTTGAAGGAGTGCAAGCTGACTCCTCCAAGATTGAGAGTATGATATCTTGGCCAGTTCCTAGAGATATCAAGTCCTTGCGACGATTTTTGGGACTTAGCGGATTTTATAGAAAATTTGTCAAAGATTATGGTAAGATTGTTGCACATTTAACTGATTTAGTGAAAAAAGATGCCTTTTCATGGGGAGAATGAGCCCAACAAGCAATTGAGGTATTGAAGTTGGTTATGCCTCAATTACCCGTTTAGCAATGTGGAACTTTTCTCCGCCATTTATAATTGAAGTTGATGCTTTGGGATTTGGTGTTGGTGCAGTTTTAATGCAAAATGGTAAACCTATGCCTATTTCAATCGAATCCTTTCTTCTAGAGCAAGACAATGTTCGGTATATGAATGGGAGCTAATAGCTATATTGTTGGTTGTCAAGAGATGGAATCACTACTTTATGGGCCATCATTTCATCATTTAAACTGACCAAAAAGCCCTTAAATTTTTGCTAGAACAGAGAGTTATGATGAGAATCCGTCAAAATGGGTTTCCAAACTCATGGGCAATAAGTTTGAGATCAACGTACAAACCATGTGCTCACAATAGAGTGGCTGATGCATTGTCTAGACGCGGGAAATCTGCAAAGTTCTATGTGTTTTCAATTTGGAAATATAAAGGCAAGGAGGAATGGGACCAAGAAGTACAATGAGACATCAAAATGGCTTCTATTTTGCAAAAGTCAATTTCAGGACAACTAGAGCTTGAAGAATGGATGTCTACTAATCAAAGGACGCTTGGTTCTACCAAAAGGATTATCTCGAATACCTGGGCTATTGAAAGAGTTTCATTCTTTTCATATATAAGGTCATTCAAGGCATCTTTGCACATATAAGAGGCTATCCAAGAATATTTATTAGAAGGTATGAAGAGGGATGAGCAAGACTTCGTTGCTAGGTGTGAAATTTGATAAAAGAACAAGGCTCAAACTTTGAGTCCTGCAGGGTTACTCCAACCTTTGCCTATACGTCATCATGTATAGGAGGATGTAAGTCTGGACTTCATTACTGTTACTGGTCTTCCTAAATCTCATAGGTTTGATACTATATTAGTTGTGCTGGATCATCTTACTAAGTATGCACATTTTATTCCACTTTCACACCCTTTTAATGTTAATGATGTCGCCACTTTTTTATTAAGGAAAGATTTCCTAAACTTGTTGTGTTTGATTCTGACTGTGTTCATAAGCCAATTTTGCACAGAACTATTCAAAATAGTTGGTGCTACCTTGCGCTATAGATCTTTCTAACCGATGGACAAACAAAAATGGTGACTAGGAGTTTGGAGACATATCTTTGTTGTATGGCAAGAGAAAATCCTAAGCAATGGTCCCACTTGTTATCTTGAACTGGTATTGGTTTAATAAATCCTTTAACAGATCTACAGATATGACACCCTTTAAAGCATTATACGAAAGGCATCCACTATCAATTTTTCACATGGATGACACTACTTCAGTGGTGGAAAAAGTAAATGAGCAGGTGCGCTCTAGAAATCTGATCTTGACTGAACTCAAATGAACATTTGTTACAAGCACAACAAAGAATGAAGAATCAAGTTGATCTACATCACAAAGTAGTGTTTTGGACGGCGACAAGGGTCTGCCTTGCCTCTTGCCGAGGTGAGCGACGAGGCGCTCCCTTTATGAATTGAGGCGCCAATTAATACCAAAAACCTAAAATATTTAATTGCATATATAAATATCCAAAATCACAATAGCAATAACGTATTAACAAATATTTCAATTGAAAAACTACCAATAGATAGTAGATACTAAAACTTTAGAACTTGAATGACTCAATAATTCATAAGACAATTAACAAGCAATACTAGAACTCTAAAAACACAGGGATTGCACACTACCAAGTGATAACAGAAACAAAAACAACAAAGCATGAAAGAAGAAGAGAAGAAGAAGAAGAAGAAAAAATGCTAAACACGTACCTGCTAAGGTCGCAAAGCATAGGACTGAAGAAGAAAGAAGAAGAAAAGAGAAGTTGAACTGGAGAGAAAAAAATGAGAAGAGAGTTGTGTTTGTCCAAAACACCAAATAAACCCAAATATTGCCTTTTAATTATTAAATCAGGCCATTTTTTATTTTTAAAAAAAGGTGACGCCTCTGTCGTCTTGCCGCATCACCACTCCCCTATTCTCACCTTTTGTCACCCTTTTGAGATCGCCTCACCTCGCTAGTAATAGGAGACAAGGCCTTGCCTGGTCTCGCCTCTCGCCAAAGGCGATAAGGCGCTCACCTTTCACAACCCTATAGTAGAAAAGTGATTTTTGAGAGTGGCGAAATGGTATATCTCAAACTTTTTCCCTATAAACTACATTCTTTGGCTAAGATCAATGAAAAACTCAATCCCCACTTTTTTGTCCCTTTCAAGATTCTAGAAAAGCTTGATCCTGTAGCTTCTCGGTTGGAGTTACCGATTGGAGCACGCATTCATCCAGTGTTTCATGTTGCAAAGTGGAGGAAATGCTTGCTCCGAACTACTCCTGCTTAAAACCTACCTCCATTTCTTACCCAAGATTTGGATCTTCAAGTTGTGCCCGAAGAAGTGTGGAAGACTAGAAAGCTAATCAATGCTAAATGGGAAGTGTTAATCAAGTGGAAGGCCTTGCTAGAATTTGAGAATACTTTGGAGGACTATATTATCATCGATCTACAATTTCCCGACTTTCACCTTGAGGACAAGGTAACTCTTAAAGGGAAGCGTAATGATGAGCCTCAAGTTATAAAAATTTATAAAAGGAGGCAAAAAATAAACAATTGAAAAACTTATTAATTGTTATGAGAACAGTTACACATGTATTAGGTTGTTTTTTTTAGGAAAGGGGGCAGGGCAGTTTGAGGGAGGTATTCAGAAAAAAAAGAGAATCTTCTGGGAGAGTTCTAGCCTCCCGAATGCCTACGAATGTTGAAACCTGTGAAATCTTACGGGTTGCTTGGTAGAGTGTATTAGAAAAATAATGCATGCATTAACTTTGTGTATTACTAGTACCCAGTTTGGTCCTAATTTTTTACCTACGTAAATGATTGCATTTGTTATACACTCTATTGTGTACTACTAATACATGAAAATCCATGGTATTAGTAATGCAAAGGGTTTTGATACATGCATTGGCATGACGAAAGACACAATTTCTCCTCAAAACCTTGTCCACATCCTTTCCACCATATTCGTTGAGGCTATTTTTGAAAAAAAAAAAATTGGAAATTATGCAATGCATGTTATTTTTAATACACCAAACCAAAAAGCGCATAAAAACTAATGCAAGCATAACGAATACAAGCATTACTAAAACACTCTATTGAGCATTTTTTAATACACTATACCAAGTGACCCCCCTTAATGTTATGTCTAGTATAATTAAATTTAAGGATGTAATTTATGGTGTTACCAGGTCCAAGTGGTTGTTTTTCAAATTTCTTCTTGTTATATCAGTGTATTTAGTGTGAAACATCAATATTTGCTCCTTTATTTAATGTTTCTGCAGAAAAGTCAATCATAAAATAACATGCACTGCTGCTACCATTTTGATTGTGCAGTCTCATTAAGCTGAGAAAACTACTCTAATTCCCCCCCCCACCCCACCCCACCCCACCCCCACAAAAAAAAAAAGGAAAACAAGCAATTTATACCCACATGATTTATGGAATATTAGACCAAGAATAGGGATGGCAATGTGCAAGGCCCCAAAATTCTTTAATATTCATTTGGACTAACTACAACCCTAATGAATGGATTAAGGTGATAGCAAATGCCACAAGATGAAGA